>CAUYRH010165938.1:0-10436 GCA_963574655.1 Perodicticus potto | reverse complement strand
TTTGAAAATTTTATTACCTGTATCACAAAAAAAATTTTTTTTAAAAAAAATAGGTTTGGTGGTTCGTTCTTTTTGTCCCAAATATTTTGTTGGCTTTGGCAAAAAAAAAAAAAAAAAAAAAAAAAAAAAAAAAAAATCAATGCATTTATCAGCACACACACAAACAATGAAACAATATTTAGAAGGGGCCCACCAAATTGAGAAAGAGATATATAACACAAAAGAGGATTATTTTTCCCTTTAGTAGGTCCTACATGGGTCACTACAAAAGTGTTGAGACAGACTGGGTTATGGTCCATTGTTTCACTTCCAAGAAGTCAAAACCATCCTTCCTGATTCACCCGTGGTACAAGTTTCAACTTGCTCGCCTTACCTGTGTGGGGCAGTACACATCTAAACTTACTGCAATCATTTTAGAATTATTTATTATATATGATTTTCTTATTCATAGTTTTAATTTTTATGATATGTATTGACTATAAAATTTCATCCCCTGTGATTTAGAAAGAAGTATTAGGCAAATTCTGGGAGAGTAGTGATAACTCAAATTGAGAACTTCTAGATTAAAATGGTCAGATCTAATTTAACTATTCCTTTTTATTGTTGATAAATTCAACTAAAATTTGAATAATTTAGGGAGAATGAATAATCTATATAACTAATTTAAAATAATTACCAAAATTTTGAAGTAAAGCTTTAAGCATCAATACCCATAAATTATTAAAACTAAAATAACTTGCTCTAATAAACATGCCTGTTGTATTTTATTATGTTTATGAAAAGACACTTACTTATAAACTAAAAATGCTGTAAGCAGTACAGGTAGTACATCCTTTACCTAAAATAATTGGCCTCAGAAGTGCTTCAGATTTTAGATGTTTTCAGACTTTGGAATATTAGCATAAGCATAATGATCTACCTTGAGGGTGGGACCAAAGTCTAAACAAAAAATCTATTCCTGTTTCATATACACCTTATAAACATAGCCTAAAGTGATTTTATACAGATTTTAAATAATTTTGTGCGGGAAGCAATGTTTGTTTACATTGAACCATTGGAGAGCAAATGTGTCACCACTATCTCAGTCACCCAAGTGGGCAATTTCTGGTTTGATATGACCATGACTCTGAATTTATATACTAGTGATAAAGAAACATTCCCTTAGACTTAATCACATATAAGTACTTAAGGGTAAATGATAAGACATATCATTAATACAATGAAAAATGACAGGTTCAGAGTAACTAAGCAGCACAGTAGTGTCACCAGAATACCTGTGTCAACTGATAAAAAGCAATAACAACTACTGCAAGCTTTCCATAATGATGCTCCATGATGATGTAATATTTTGATTAAAAGGTGACTGTGCATTGTATTTTACATTTTTTTAGGTGAGAAGAAACATCAGAAGCAATTGACTGAATAGGAAGTAAGCCCTTTAGGGATAAGGTCGCATTCTACGGGATGGCTTTGTTAAATGTTTTCTTCAGAGTCATCTTCCTAATTAACTATATTTTCTGAATCTGAGAAGTCTCTCTTTGATTTTATAAATTGTCATGATTTCTTTGTTCTGGTCCAGTCCTCAATAAGCCCACCACACATTTTCACTAGGCCATTCATCAGTACTTTTGTTGTAGTGTTAAAAATGTCACCTTCATTGTCACTACTATCATGATTCCAAAAGCTTTCAGTTATTTCGCCAGTGGCCAATGAGTGAATAACTGAAACCTCAGTATGGATGATAAAAACTTCTTCAATATCCACTTTTTTAGCTTATGATTGGACTCTGAAGGTATTTTTTGCATATTAGGAGGTTACATAACATTTTCTTCGTCACTTCACATACGGAATCTTTCAAAATCACCACTTAGCTCCTCCTCATTACTGAACAGGGTTACAGGCCAGAACAGGTGTCAGTCATACAACTGTGTCTTTAGTCACTGTGTCCCAAGAATTGGAAACAGCATACATGGTGTCATTCCTGTTAAATTTCCAAGCCTTCCGCACCCACATCTCTGTTACTGATGTTCACATGCTTTTTAGAACATGTTTTTATGGTTGCTCTTTGTTGATTAAAAGATACCTTGGTCCCATGGCTGATTAATGAACTCACATTTGAACTAATGCACATGGCGTGAGCATTATGTTTGGTGAGAATTTCAGCTGGTGGATGAGTGGAATAGCCGTCAAGGAATAACAAATAACAGTCCTCATCCTGCTAAGCTTCCCTGCAGTGAGCAGGAGTGGCTGGCACAAAATGTTTGTACAATCTATCAGAAAAGATGTCCCTGGTGACTCATGCCTTTTCGTTAGCATAATACTGGGCAAATAAGAAATTCATTCCTTGAAAGCAAAGAGAATGCTAGCTTTGCCTATCTCCGTGAGTTTATGCTTACATAATCCAAAACAGTTATTCTCTGCTTGGCATCCTTAATTCCTGGAGGCTCTGTTTCTTCCTCTGTGGTAAGTGTCTTTCTGGGGTAAAATACACCAAAATAGTGATGTTTCATAACATTATAGACTTAATAATGTTCTGGCTTTAGATTTCTACCAGTGATGATCTTGGTAAACTCTTCAATAAATTTCTCCATGACTTTGTGGTCAGAACACTTTATCACTACAAATCTCTTAAGAATTTAATCTTGTGTATTTTCTTAGATTTCTACCTGTTCCTGGTATATTTTCATAGTTCCCTTCAATTTTCAGTTCGTCACCACAGATATCTGCTCATTTCACCAACAGCAGACCGTTCAATGGGATGTGTTCATTCTAATGCTAATCGATCTGGTCCTTCAATTCAAGATCGATATCTTCAGTTTTAGCATTATGTAGTGTTTTTGTACTGTGTTTTTTATTTTTCATTAACTTCTGTTTATCACTCTCAGGATAGATCATCCACATTTACCCTTCTATTTTTTGGTGTCATCTGTGGTCATGTATGATGGTCATTTTAGCACCATACTCTTCTGTAAGACATTTCACACTTACACTGCTATCCAGTTTATCCAACAGCTTGATTTTCTGTGACATAGATAAATATAAATTCTTTCTTTTTTCATTATCTCTATTACTCATATGCATATCTGTAGACTTTTCTTTCTTTCTTTATTTTTTTGACATTTTTAACAACGTCTTTATCAGAGAGTAGTTAGAGTAAGGGGGTAATAAAATCCAGTAAGTAATGCACTTAGGTCTTGAGGTCTTTTTTTTTTTTTTTTTTTTTTTTGGCCAGGGCTGGGTTTGAACCCACCACCTCTGGTATATGAGGCTGGCGCCCTACTCCTTAAACCACAGACACCACCCATGTCTTGAGGTCTTGACCCCAGGTGGAGCATTGTGGGGAGCATGTCAAAGGCATTTCCAGCTGACACCTGCAACATTGATTACCCTTTTGGGGCATGCTTGTGTGAGATAGTGTGTTCGTGTGTGTGTGTAAGATATATCACAGTTGAAGGGGGCAGAGAGAGGGCTGCATAAACTGTTTTGTGTACCTCCATTTTGACTGCACCTTGTCACATGAGGTCAGATGTGGAATTTTCTGGCATGTGGCATCATCTTGGTGCTCCAAAATATTTGTATTTTCAAGTATTTTGGATTTTAGATTTCCGGATTAGAGATGTTCAATCCCATATCCACAGACTACATTAATAACATGTTAGAGAAAAGAAAATGCAGGAAATAATCAGTGTTCTGCAGAAATGCAGTGACTAATTTATTTTCATAACTATCTCAAACTCAGATTTACCAAAGAAAATTCTAACTGGTTTGTGAAGAAATCATTGCGTGAAAGGTAGGAAGGCATCTGAACTTGAGACTTCATCATTTCCCTGCTACACCAGAGGCATTACAGATCTCATTAACAGGTATGCCTATCCCTGGGAGAAAGTTGGAAGGAAGTAGCTCAAAATTCTCATTAGTTTTAGGAGGTGAAAATTGTGGCAATCTAAATAAATAAATAGTGCTAATTGCATTTCAAACACTGGCATGCTGCATTTTACTGCCAAGTCAAAGATTGGATTGAAGAGAAAAAGTTTAAAATATGTCTCGTGTAGAATTTAGTCATCTTTGTTGTAAATTGTTTCCCAGCTAAATAAGGTATCAGTAGTTTCAGAATTAGAAGCAAGAGAAATTTGGGGAAAATATTAATCAAATAATTCATAAATGTAGAAATACATCCATTTAATTAGCATCACGCTAGCATAAAAACTCCATGATTATATTAGGGCATTTGCATTTACAGAATCCTGAAATAAGACCAGCTTTCACCATGTGCTGGGCTTGGTACAGAGCATGAACGCAGTCTGACATACCAGGTGTCTAAATACTTAAAATATATAAATCAAGCAAAACATTAGATACAATGATTTGTTATTTATCTTGAAAATTATAGTTCCATAACAACCTGGAAGGCTATGTTAGGGTCTAGAATTCTTAGACTCTCAGAGTTCTGCACAAGAATTGGAGACCAAAAAAGTATCAGTTAAGGAGGAGGGATTATCTGTTTACTCCATAGATTCCTCATTTATAAAGAGTGGCACAGCCAGAGGAGGGCCAGAAAACACTTCTTTAAATCACAATATGTTGCCTAAATTATTGGTATTTTTAATCTTAGTAATTTACTAGAGAACTGAAAGGGACTGAAAAAAATATTTCATGAGTGTCTGACATTGGATTAAAAACAATTCATCATTTCTAATTTTGGTAGAATAGTGTTCTGACTTATATTTTCTTTCTTTCTTTTTATCCTTTTTTTTTTTTTTTGGTAGAGACAGAGGCTCACTTTACCGTGGTAGAGTGCCAAAGTGTCACACAGCTCACAGCAACCTCCAACTCCTGGGCCTAGGTGATCCTCCTGCCTCAGCCTCCCGAGTAGCTGGGACTATAGGCACTGACTTATATTTTCATTATTCCACTCCTATTAAGAACCTCTTGAAATATTTTATGGAATAGTTTCAAATTTGACTTTGTGCTATTCTTAGCAATAATGTGTAGAAATAATAAGGAAGATTAATACCTCAAGAAATTTACATAAAATAAAATTTGAAATAGATATGAGTAAGCCTAAATAAAAATGGATTAATAATTAAAAATAATAGCAAAGAAAGACACGAATTTTAGAAATGCAGCAGCAGAAATAATGTCAAATAATGCTAAAGATACCTGAGGGAAGGTTTAACAGTCCAGTGTTAAGGGCCAGTGAGGGACTATTTATCCTTAATTAAATCTCATGGAATGTTAATTGAAACCATGTGGCCATTTGAGGACAACTGAACATCATACTGAATTTACTATGTATTAGTTATTGATTCAAGAAAATTCCCAACTTTTGATGACTGTTTCCTAAGTGGCTTTTCTGCATAAAGTATAATTTACAAACTTCAGCAGCACTAGAACAGAAGTTAGACCAATAGCCCTTCAAGTGCAACTTGACAAACAATGGGTTAAGCTGGAAGTCTTTAGATCATGCCATTTTCCAGTGCTAATAGGATCCTCACTTTCACCAACTCTTGTCTCAAAACCACAGATGTTCCTATTGGAGATATACGGCTCCATGGGGAGCCATATTTATGTGTATGAGACTCCATGACACCGTTTGCTATGCATGCTGCTCTGCTCCACATTATAATATATAGATTTTAATTATTGAGTAAAACTAGTACAAGCTTAATTGATAATCTGAAATGAAAACCCAGTGTGATTATCTAATTACTTCCTTGCAGATGCAAAGGCAATTGTAAAGAAAATAAAGAAGTTCTACTCTTTTAAGAAATGTGACATTACCAATACTTTTGATGGCATTTTAAGAAAAGCAACAAAATCAGCTATCAGTCAAAATTATAGATAATGTATAAATATTTTTAGAAACCTCCATACTATTGATCATAATGGCTGTACTAATTTGCATTCACATGTGTGAGTTCCCCTTTATCCATATCCTTGTTATTTTTTGTTTTTCATAATAGCCATTCTAACCAGGTAAAATGATACTGCATTTTGACTTTTACTTGCATTTCCCTAATTATTAGTGATGCTGAGCATTTTTTCATGTGTCTGTTAGCATTTGTGTGTCTTGTGTGGGGAAATGTCTATTCTGATCTTTTGACCATTTTTAAATAAATCATTTCTTCTATGCTATTGAATTCAATTCCTATTATATTCCTAGTATATTCTGAGTATTAATCCCTTGCTAGATGCATAGTTTTTGAATATTGTTTTCCCTGTTGGTTGTGTTTTCACCGTTGACAATTTCCCTATTGAGCAGAATTTGCCATATGATCAAAGGGTCTCACTACTGAAGATATATCCAAAGGAAATAAATCAGTATATTAAAAACATAGCTTCACTCTCCTGTTTAGTGTAGCACTATATGCAACAGTCAAGCTCTGGAATCAGCCTAACTGTCCACCATCAAATGGGTGGATTTTAAAAATGTGGTATATTTATATCTACACACAATGGAATATTATTCAGCCACAAAGTAATAAAACCCGGTTATGTGTGACTACACACATGGAAGTGGAGGTCATTATGTTAAAAGAATCAAGCCAAGAACAGGAAGGCAAACTCCACATGATCCCAGTTATAGTAGAATCTAAAAAAGTTAGTCTCATAGAAGTAGAGAGTAGAATGGTGGTTACCAGGAGGGGAAGAGGGGGATGAAAAGAGGTTATGAACAGTTACATAAGTTCTGGTATTCTATTGCAGAGTAGGATAACTACAGTATGCAATAATGCATCATATACTTCACAAAAGCTGGAAGAGAGAAATATGAATGCTTTCAACACACACACACACACACACAAAATCACGTTTTGGAGGTGATGGATATGCTACTAACTCTGAGTCAATCATCATACAATGTATACACACACATGGGTTGTTATGGAAAGTTTTGAGATACATAAAAATCAAGAAGCTTAAAAATCTGTGCTGACAGAAAGAAGGGAAGCCATCCCAGCAATGCTATAAGCCCAGGAGGCCGAAACTTACCTCCTGGACAAATTAGAAAGGCCGCTGTTGACTATGTTTCTTAGAAGTGAAATAATGGACCATAACACAGTCAGTCTCAAAATTTTCATGAAACAGCACAGTGTACCTGGTATATATGTACAACTATTTTGTGTAAATGAAAAACAAAAAAAAAAAAAAAATTGAAACTAAGTATTTAGAAGAAGTGATCTTTATGCATATATTAAAAAGACTTACCTCATCTATATTTTTTTATTTTTGCTGAAAACTCTAACTCAAAAAAAACTCACATTCAATGTGTATCAAGTAAAAAAAATGGTAGTAACAAAACATTGTTGGATAGTTTAATTGGAAGCAGGTTCCTTTTTGTGATGTACATAAAATGATGGCATATACTACAGGTGGTACTGTTTGGAGTTAAATGAAAGATGACATCTACTATTCACAGGCACTATCTGAATAACTTACTCTTCACAGCATATAATTATTAGAGCTAAGTTCTTGAATGTCAATTTTTCTTGAAAGACTTAGGTGAAAATATAACCTGCTTATATGAATGTCATTAGTCTTCAGCACTGCACTTTTTTGATGTTTGTGTATTTTGTAAGTCTCTTTCTAGTCTTGACACATTTTTAGCTCACAGTGTGGGATAGCTTGAGTCAGTTAGGTTCATAAAAAGACTGACTAGCCTTTTATTTAAAGAACAATAGTCACTGATGCACTTCAAATTCAACTTAACGGTGAATATAAATGAGCTGAAATGAGTCTTGCTTTGTTTTTTAAATGAATAATGTAAATGTTATTGATGAATATTTGAAATGATATCTTATATTGTTAAAACTTTGTTACCATAAGGTTATAAATTATTTTATTTTTCATAATGAAGTATATCTAGAATTTCTTTCTTTCTTTCTTTTTTTCTTTATTTTTAAGACAGAGTCTTGCTCTGCTGCCTGGCCTGAGTGCTATGGCTTCAGCCTAGCTCACAACAACCTCAAACTTCTGGGCCTTAAGGGATCCTCCTGCCTCAGCCTCCTGAGCAGCTGGGACTACAGGGCACATGCCACCACACTTAGCTAATTTTTCTACTTTTAGTAGAGAAAGGGTCTTACATTGCTCAGGCTGATCTCAAATTCCTGGATGCCAGTAATCCTCCTGTCTCAAGCCTTCCAAAATGCTTGGATTATAGGTGTGACCCATTATGACCAGCCACCCCTAGAATTTTTAATGGAAATAAATGGGAAAAGTAATTTCA
Source organism: Perodicticus potto (assembly GCA_963574655.1). Classification (NCBI taxonomy): domain Eukaryota; kingdom Metazoa; phylum Chordata; class Mammalia; order Primates; family Lorisidae; genus Perodicticus; species Perodicticus potto. Next base: position 2,212 of record CAUYRH010165938.1, on the reverse strand, counting down.
TTTTAGAACATTTTTGCTACTCTATTAACTTAAATTTGTTGAAATAGTAAAGATTTTATAAATCAAATACAACTATACTGGCTACTTATTGATCTAAAAGAGAAATTACAGCTATTATGTTTTTTTCTATAATACACAAAAATTTCTTTAAAATGTTATTTTTCATGGCTTCTTTATCTTAAAATCATGGAAATTTATGACTATACTACATAATTAAGTACATGCATTCACTAAAACCAAAAGGAACACATTTTAATTCTCAATGCCATTTGACTTTGTGTAGAGTGAGACTATAAAATACAGTATTTAGAACTAGAACATACAAAAAAAATTCCAGAAGGATTACATCATATAATTTAATTCAATCCTTGGACAATTCTTAATGTGGGGTTTTTGTTGTATGCAAACTTTTTTCATGTTGGCTTACTTGGAACATTTAGGATTAACTGCAACACTGACAAATTGTGATCTATGTAGAAAATCACAGAAAAAAAACTACTACAGCTTGACTCTTGCTGCATATCAATTGCCATCACTGAATTAATTTTATACAGTAGTATACAGAAACTATGACCAGAAGTATTAATTAGTTGTTAGTTGATAATATTTTATCCACTATGACTAGATACTTCCATCTGCTAAATTAGGGAATTAATGGAGAAAGAGATGAGAATCATAATGCCCACGTCTAGAACATACCGATATGACTGTGTTATCCAAGGTTTCACTAATGGTGTGTGCATATTTCGATTTTAGTTTTATTTGGTTGTATAGTGGACTTTTCGATGCTTCATTTGCTTTTAATAGCCCGTTCTCTTAATCATGAATTCATTGAGTAGTTTCTATGATTTTTAAAGTTAATTTATTACCAATATTCCTGCAGTAACAGCAAAGCAAGTTTGACATATAACCAGAAGGTTTAAAACACAGTCCCAAAATTTCTTGACATTCCTCCCAATTCTTTTCAGTGTCAACCAGTACAGTAGATCCTCCATAGTTGACCAGCTCCCTAGTTGATCTCCTACCTACTTTGGGGTTCACTGACCTGGGCTGGGAGTTAAATGGGGAGATGACTCTAGAGAAAATAATGAGACTCAATGCCAGCTTAATGCATACAATCTGGAAGCCTGGAGAAGGGCATCCATTGACTCACATGTCACATAGCAGAGTGGGACAATACAGCAACTTACTCACTTCTCAGAAACCTTCTATTGATTTCCAACACAAAGTGTATGTGCAAAACGTAAAGGTGCCAAAATTCTAATAGTAATGGAAGAATCCCAAGCTCCCAGGAAGACTGAGTAGAGAGGAAACAGATGGGTAATTGGGAGTATAGGGTAGTAAGTTGTCAACAACAGCTGATAATGTATCTAGAAAAGGAGAGGACCTCAAGTTTCATTCCCACAGGGCAAACAAGGTTTCCTAATCTCATTGCTGATCAGGGATTCAAAGGATTTAGCCCTGGTAAAGGCTCAACCCCACCCACCTTCTGACTCTGGGTGCACCGGGATGGTCTTAGCAACTTTGCTCTGTCTGGGCACCTCAGCTCCTTTCATCTTCAGTGGTCTTGATGAGCCCCCAAGGAAGACATGTCTGTGCATTTTTTTGCTGGAATGGAGGCCAGGCACCGGCAAAGAGACTAGCCTATCTATCTACCACAGGTCACCACCTTAATTTCACCTAATTTTCATAAGCTGGACATGTACCACATGTACATATCAGTATAGGAGGCCTAGTTCCTTATGTTGACCACCTCTGTATGTTGAACAGTTTGTTACAGTCCTATAAGTGGTCAACTTATAGAGTTGCTACTGTATAATATAATGGGAGAGATGCTATATGACAACTGAGGCCACATGGACAACACAGAGCTGGTGATTCCTATAAACTTTCATAAGTTCTATCCTTATTTGCAGTTAAGCTATGTGGAAATAGTTTGTTTATTTTAAGTCTCGGTTGTGTGGTTTGTTAGGTAGTCCAAAGAAGTTCTAAGTTTAGAGCTAATTATTACTCACTACTGAAACAAAATCTGGAATGCTCTTAGGAGTTTTGTAGTTGAGTCCCTGGGCTATTCCAGATATACAATCATATCATCTGTGAAGAGTGACAGTTTGATTTTCTCTGGTTCAATTTGGATGCCCTGGATTGCCTTCTCTTGCCAGATTGCAATGACTACAACTTCCATTACAATGTTAAAAAGCAGTGGAGACAA
>CAUYRH010165935.1:0-23273 GCA_963574655.1 Perodicticus potto | reverse complement strand
TATTTATAAATATTAGTTGTCTATTTTGTGGGACTTGGGGGAAAAATGAGTATTCCCAGAAATAATTCTCCTCACTATTTGAAGGCCTTTTGGGGGGATTTGTTTTTTCTCTCTTACTATCAAAGTTTCCATAATTCCAGTGGCTGGCATTTCAAGTGGTTTCTTTTTTTTCTTGCTAGAATTTTACCTTTTCGTAATTTTAAATTCAATTGCATCTGGGATTGAGGCAGAACTTTGCTGTAAATTATGAATTACATATTGTTCTTTGTGATCATCTATAGTCGATGCTATGATGTGCTTCCCAGATTCTCCCAAATCCCTCAACCCTTTTGAGACTGAAGCACCCCTTCCCTCAGCTACTGGGACTATTGGTAGTTGGCTGCTCCCTGCTGAGTTCTTCTCTGGAAATTGCCCCTGGCTAAAGAGAGTCATCTCATTCAAGATTCATGTATGTGGGGCAGCAGATATCCAAAGATTGGCCATTGCCTCAATTCAGACAGCTTTGGGGGGCTTCCTCAACTTCAGAGGTTCCTCAAGGGATCAACTGAGATATTTGTTGAGACTTCGATAGAGTTCAACTTCTTGCTCTGTCTGTCCTGCTTCATTCTTCCACTCTCACTGGTTCTCATCCAGACTGCACTGCCCAATAAATACACTTTCTACTTGTATACTTCTATCACAGAGTCTGTTTCCCAGGAAACCTGCACTGCATTGTTACCACTGTATGTTATTTAATGTATGTAATATGTTGCATGGAAAATTACTATATAAAATAATTATTATTTTAATATTTAATTAATATATTATATTAAATAAAAATATATTTCATTATCCTTGTGCTAGGACATAAATATTAAAAAAAAAATTGAGACTCCATGAAAAACATAATGGATGAGGAATTAAAAGTTATGTTTCCAGGAGTAGGGTAGATTAAAAATCCTAAACAACCCCTCCCAACTGAATCTAAGAGAATGAATAGAAATATTAAAAACATCTTTTAGAAAGTATCAATATATTGCTACAAGATGAAAACGTATGAATAATTCCTCAACTCATTTAAAAGCAGGAATTCTAGGGCATAAGTAGGAACTACCAAATCAGTCTCTTCACCTGTTTCTGCGGAACTTCAAAAATTTTTGATTTTTGTTTTTGTTTTTTTGTTTTATTTTAGCTAATATGAAGAAGAAGAACCTCTATGGCCCTAGTTAGAGAACCTAATGGAAGATCATGCATACAATTCTGACTCTTTCACAATATAAGAAAAAATTGCCAAAAAAGATGAAATCAGGGAAACATACCTTTGTAAACTTTGTTGTAGGTGAAGGAAAAAAGAATAATTTTTTTCTGTGAACACATAATCATAACTATTTTTCAGATTTTCTGTTTAAATTTAAGTAACATGTGTGATCTAAAGATTTCATAAAGTAGTCCTCAGAGTTGCTGTCTAAATTCAAGTAAGCTGTGTGATGTAAAAAAATCTCAAACACAGAATTTAGTTTGAGGTTGTCCTAGATTAGTTGTACCCCTCGGCTACTGAAAAAAGAAAATATCAATCCTCTCTGAAGATCATAGCAGGTCCTGTGGAATTCTCACAGATAAATCTCTATAAAAATTGGGCATCTCCACACTCATATCAAAATACAAATCACAAAATAGTAATGAAAACATACCATGAGAACCAGAGAAGCAGACACACACAAAGATTTCAGATATCAGAATTACCAATCAGAACAACAAGCATATATTTTTAAAGAAATCAGACTATTGAAAACATGCTGGGAATAAGGGGTTTTAATAAACAAGAACCCAGAGATTTAAAACACAGTAAAATAAAATATATAGAACAGAATAACACATAACATAAAATGCAAAATTCAGAGTATGAGTTAAATTAATTTTATTTCTGTTCTGTCTAAAATGAAAGTTTAACTTGAAGAAACTTCCAAAAACCCCCAGGAGGATTGATGCATAAATATAAAAGAGAAGCAGGAGATATGACTATAGAATTAAAAGTTTAATATCAATCTAACTGGAGTTCCAAAAGGACTTGCGAGCCTAAGGAGGAGATAGTGGCTGATAATTATTTACAAATATTAAAAAGCAAAGACTCCTGAACAATATGTTGTTTAGGATAGTGCATCCTCATTTATAAGTGAAATAAGTTTGTAATTTCCCCTTTACAATAATATATTTTTTCCAATTTTAGTATCAGGTGTATCCAGATTAAGTAGAATTATTTTGAAGTATTTCTTCTTTTTCTATTATCTATAAGATTTGGAATGATCTGTTTTTTTTAAATTATCTTTTATTTTTATTTATAAGTATTAGTTGTCTATTTTTCGAGACTTTGGGAAAAAAATAATGATAAGTTAACTGATGACTCCATACTGAACCTCAGAGTCACAGCATTCTATAATAGACAGACTCTTATTTGACAATGTGAATGCTACCTTCTTTGCATCATTATTATTATTATTGCTCAATAAAAAAAATAATGAAAAAAGCAAAGACTCCTAAGGAGTCCAGGGCAATAAAAATAAAATCACCTATTAACACATCATAAATGTTTCAGAGAAGATAGATTATACAAGTAGTCAGAAAGAAATGAAAGATAATCTCTAAAATAAATTAGGATGGTGACTGAACCCCACAGGAGAGTATAGAAGGCAGAAGACAGTTAGTGATGTATTCAACACAGAGAGAAAAGATAACTGAGCAATCTATAACCAGAGATGTTCTCAAGAAAAATGGCCTTAAAAGCTGTTTTTACAACTGGAAGAATTTCACTGCGTAAATTCTAATGAATGTTATTCAAACAAATGGGAAATGATTCCAGATAAAGGAGCTGAAATGTAAAAGGTAATGTTCAGCCCAAGCCTGTAGCCAAAACCTCACTTGTGACTGCTTCCTGGAAGGCATTACTTAACCCTGGTACTTGGATAATCCAAGAAGACATGTAGTGAGATGCTAAGAAGGACCCATTCTACGTGGTATGTGGGGCAAGACTGCTCCCTGGTGCAAGGTGGATGCCCAACTGCTAAAAATTTCACTGGTTAGGACAAGAAAAATATCCTGATGGAGGGATATCCTTGCCAGTGGGACAACTCAGACTAAAAGATAACAAGAATAATGATGCACACAAGGAAAGTAGAACTGTCTGGTTATTGCTAAGTCGCACTGCTGAACTAACTAGAGAAGGGAAATAAGATAATATAGGGTAGTGAGAAAGTCAAAACTGAGTGTAAGAAACATAGGACCTGTTCAGTAGCTTGTAAAGTGGCCCTTAGGTTCTTCAGAGGAGGTGAATAGGCACAACTGAGGAATAAACTCCGTATTTCTTAGTTAATGTTGGGAAGGTGCTATTGGAACCTCAGCAAACATAGTTTCTGTTGTGCCAAGTGCAAGGGCCTGTTTGGGAAACATAGTAGAAGGATATCTGTAGGGTTGTCCTTCAAAACTGTGGCTCCGTGGACACCCTGAACTGGAGTCTCCAATGGTGGCCCAGCCCTCTCTATGAAGGGCTAACTTTGACCTCCTGCAGGAAGACACTTTAAAAGTCTCTTCAAAAGACATCAGGGACCTACCTCAGAAAATGCCCCAATTTTGTCTCCTGGAGGGTAGGCTAATAACAAGGGTTAAATCACAGCATAGACCAGCCAAGTGTATTCCAGACTTTTACAGGAGATTAAAGTCCCAAAGGCACTCCAAGAACTGGCTAGTTTGTACCAGCAGAGACAAAGTATCCTTGTACTAGATTTTGAAGGGATTTTGATCAAGGATGCTAGACTGGATAAATGGGAGTTTATTGACTTGGCAGCACTTAATGAAATACATCAAGGACCCTTGCGTTGGAGTGAACATGCTGAAAGGATGGTGCTTAGAAATCTGGGAAGTGCTGTTTCATGCTGTGCAAAATAAAAGTGCCTGAGTTGTTGAGACAGTGGAGAAAAGAATTAAAAGATGCAGGGAGTGGGATTGCTGGAATAGACACATTATATGAGGCAGAATACCCACCACAGGATTGTTTTCCACAGGAAGGTCTAGAAAATGCACCATTGAACATGGCAATTAGGAATGTACCAGAGACAGATGTACTGAAACTTTTTAATACTAAAAACGTCAGTGATTGCTTTCCTCTTCAGGCCAGGGTTGAGAGTTGGAAAGGTGGTCTCTGAGTTTAGCTCTTCATAGCCATGGGGCTAATGGAGGGTAAGAGGTGTGGTGATGCTTAAATGCCAGAAAACAGGAGGCCAAAATTACCTAAAGATCAATAAGGGGACTTAGCCTACTGAGAGGTGGCGTGTCTGTAGAGACAGAATAGACTAACAGTTAATGAGGGTGCTGCTTTTTTAAATTTATTATTTCTTTTTATTATTTGGGATTCATGGAGGGTTCAAGGAATTATGCTACACTGATTGCATTTGTTAGATAAAGTCCCTCTTATAAATATGTCCTGCCCCCAAGAGGTGCGCCATATACTGTGACCCCCCATCCCCCTCCCTCTTCCACTTGCTCATTCTCCAATCTCCCCTCCCTTGTTTTAGCTCATCTACTGCCTTCATATTACAATAAAGTACATTGGATTCTTGCTTCCCCATTCTTGTGAGGCTTTGCTAAGAAGAATGTGTTCTACGTCCATCCAGGTTAATACAAAAGATGTAAAGTCTCCATCTTTTTTAGTAGCTAGATAGTATTCCATGGTACACGTATACCACAGTATATGAGTTAATCCCTTCCCAGGTTGGTGGGCATTTAGGCTGTTTCCATGTTTTGGCGATTGTAAATTGAGCTGCAATAAACAATCTAGTGCAAATGTCCTTATGATAAAAGGATTTTTTTCTTCTGGGTAGATGCCTAGTAATGAGATTGCAGGATCAAATGGGAAGTCTAATTTGAGTTCTTTGAGGATTCTCCCATACTTCCTTCCAAAAAGGTTGTATTAGTTTGCATTCCCACCACCAGAATAAAAGTATTCCCCTTCTCTCCACATTCATGCCAGCATCTGCAACTTTGAGACTTTGTGATGTGCGCCACTGTTACTGGTGTTAGATTATATCTCAAGGTAGTTTTGATTTGCATTTTTCTGATGATTAGGGATGATGAGCATTTTTTTTCATATGTTTGTTAGCCATTTGTCTGTCTTCTTTAGAGAAGGTTCTATTCATCTCTATTGCCCAGTGATCTATGGGATTGTTGGGTCTTTTTTTGTTCATTAGAGTTCTCTGTAGGTCCTAGTGATCAAGCTATTTGCTGATTCATAATATGCAAATATCTTTTCCCATTCTGAAAGTTGTCCATTTGCTTTGGTTGTTTCCTTAACTGTACAGAAGTTCTTCAGTTTAATTAAGTCCCATTTGTTTATTGTTGTTGTTGTTGCAATTGCGATGAAAGTCTTCTTCATAAAATCTTTCTGCAGGCTGATATCTTCAAGTGTTTTCCCCATACTTTCTTCTAGGATTTTTGTGGTTTCATGCCTTAAATTTAAATATTTTCTCCATCTTGAATCGATTTTTGTAAGGGCTGAGAGGTGTGGGTCCAGTTTCAGTCTTTCATATGTGGTTATCCAGTTCTCCCAGCAAAATGTATTGAATAGGGATTCTTTTCCCCATTGTATGGTCTTGTTTAGTTTATCAATGATCAAGTGGCTGTAAGAGGTTAGTTTCATCTCATGGTTTTCTATCAGTTCCAAACGTCAATGTCTCTATTTTTTGTGCCAATACCATGCTGTTTTGATCACTATGGCCTTGTACTATAGCCTAAAGTCAGGTAGGGTGATACCCTCAGCTTTGTTTTTATTACTAAGAATTGCCTTGGCTATTCAGGGTTTCTTCTGGTTCCATACAAAATGAGGAATAATTTTTTCCAATTCTTGAAAGTATGATGTTGGTGTTTTAATGGGGATTGCATTGAATCTGTAGATTGCTTTGGGTAGTATAGACACATTAACAATGTTGAATCTTTCTAGTCATGAACATGGTGTGTTCTTCCATTTGTTAATAAAACATGGTACATTATTCCATTTTTTGCCATTTCTTTTCTTAGGGTTTTGTAATTTTCTTTGTAGAGGTCCTTCACCTCTTTTGTTATGTATATTCTTAGGTATTTCATTTTTATTTTGAATCTACTGTAAAAGGAATTGTATCCTTGATTAGCATTTGATGTTTGTTGTTATTGGCATATCCAAAGGCTACTACTGATTTGTGGACATTGATTTCATATCCTGAGACACTGCTGTATTTTTTTTATCACATCGCACAGTCTTGTGGTTGAGACCTTGGGGTTCTCTAAGTATAAGATCATATTGTTGTTAAAAAGTGAGAGTTTGACCTCATCTGCCCCCATTTGGATGCCCTTTATTTCCTTTTCTTGCCTGATTGTATTGGCTAGAACTTCCAACACTATGTTGAATAGTAGTGGTTACAAAGGACAACCGTGTGTGGCTCCAGTTCTAAGCGGAAAAGCTTTCAGTTTTACTCCATTTAATATAATATTAGCTGTGGGTTTATTGTAGATAGCTTTGATCATATTCAGAAATGTGACACCTATGCCTCATTCTTAAGTGTTCTAATTAGAAAAGGATGCTGAATTTTATTGAATGCTTTTTTTGCATTTTTGAGAGGATAATATGGTCTTTGTTTTTGCTTCTGTTGATATGGTAAATTATGTTTATGTTAAAACAGTCTTGCCTCCCTGGGATGAAATCCACTTGATTGTAGTGAATGATTTTTTATAATGTGTAGCTGTAATGTATTAGCTAGGATTTTATTGAGAATTTTTGCATCCATATTCATTAGTGAAATTGGTCTGAAATTCTCCTTTTTTTGTTGGTCTTTTCCTGGTTTTGGTATCAGGGTGATGTTTGCTTCATTGAGCATGCTAGGGAAGAGTCCCTCCTTCTCAATTTTTTGGAATAATTTCTGTAGTATGGGTATAAGCTCTTCTTTGAAGGTTTGGTAGCATTCTGGTGTGAAGGCATCCAGACCAGGGCATTTATTTGTTGGGAGATTTTTTATTGTTTCTTTGATCTCCAGTCTTTAAATAGGTCTGTTCAAAAAATCTATTACTTCTTGATTAAGTCTAAGGAGAGAGTTTAATCCCAGGTATTGATACATTTCCTCCACATTGTCAAATTTCTGAGCATAGAGTTTCTTGTACTACTCAGAGATGATCTCTTATACCTCTGTGGCATGTGTTATTATTTCCCCTTTACTATTTCTGATTGAAGTTATTAGAGATTTTACTTTTCTGTTTCTCGTTAATCTGGCCAAAGGTTTATAGATTTCATTTATTTTTTTGAAAAACCAATTTTTTGTTTCATTAATATTCTGAATAATTCTTTTGTTTTCAAATTCATTAATCTCTTATTTAATTTTAGTTATTTCTTTTCTTCTGCTGAGTTTGAGATTAGATTGTTCTTCTTTTTCTGATTCCATAAGGTGGCTTGTGAGTTTGTTGATGTGCTTTCTTTCTGTTTTTCAAATATAGGCATATAATGTGATAAATTTCCCTCTTAAGACTGCTTTTGCATGGGTGGTGCCTGTGGCTCAAAGGAGTAGGGTGCCAGCCCCATATACCGGAGGTGGTGGGTTCAAACCCAGCCCTGGCCAAAAATACTCCAAAAAAAAAAAAAAAAAAAAGACAGCTTTTGCTGTATCCCATGGGTTTGAGTAACTTATATCTTCATTGTTGTTATGTTTGAGGAATGTAACAATTTCCTCTTTATCTCTTCCTGAACCCAACTACCATTCAGCATAAGGTTGCTTAATTTCCAAGTCTTTGTACAGGAATTAACATTTTTGTTGGAGTTGAGTTTTACATTTTATTGCCTTGTGATGTGAGAAGATACACGGTATAATTTCCATTCTTTTAATTTTGCTGATGTTTGGTTTTTATCCTAGGATGTGTTTGATTTTGGAATATGTACCATGGGCTGATGAAAAAAATGTATATTAGTTTTGAGATGGTGTGCTTTGTATACATCTACTAATCCAATATGTCGGGACCCCTATGGCCTGGTCTCGGTTGCTGCTGGAAGGAACCAGGCATGACACAGATTAGAAGTACAAGCTTGCGGGAGACAGGCTAACCTTAGTTTCAGGGTAGCCCTGAGCCCCCTCTGCAATGGCTATTTATTAAGGTTATACACAACAGATGTGGAGAGTTAAGATAATTGACATAAACAGGTGTGGAGAGTTAAGGTAATTACATATGAGGGCTGCGTGCATAAGGATTGCCACGTGCTCTCCTCATGTGTTATTTCCCCACAACCCTCATGAAGAACTACTAAGCATTAATGTTTAACACATGCTTACTAGTGAGTGACTGACCTTTTCTCATTCTGGAACACTGAGTTACCTGGGGGATTGCCCCCAAGTCTGGAAACATCTCTAGGCTTGCCAGGAGACTGTCCTGTTCTCAGCATTTCCTTTTAATGTGATAAGAATCAGTAACTGTCCTTTGCAAGCATGGTGTCCAGTCTTCTACACCAATTTGTTATACAGTCACATTTATGTCCCTCGTATCTTTATTTAGTTTCTGTTTAAAGGATCTGTTCATTTCTGTCTTGGGAGTGTTAAAGTCCCTGACTATTATGGTGTTATGGAACATCATATTACTCAGATCCATCAAGGTCTGTTTCATAAATCTGGATGCATTTAACTTGGGTGGATAAAGATTTAAAATTGAAATGTCTTCTTGTTTTATCGTTCCTTTGACCAGTATGAAGTGTCTATTTTTGTCTTTCTTAACTTTAGTTGCTTTAAATCTGTTTGTTTCTCAAAATAAGATTACAAGTCCTCTCGTCTTCTGATTTCCATTTGCTTGAAATACTGTTTTCCATCCCTTAGCCTGAGTCTTCATTTGTCCTTCAAGGCTAGGTGTGTCTTCTGGAGAAAGCATATGGATGGCTTTTGCTTTTTAAAATCCAATCGGCCAGCCTGTGCCTCTTCAGTGGTGAATTCAGTCCATTGACATTTATTGAGAGAATTGTTAAGTGTGGTGGAGTTCTATTCATCTCATTTTGTGAGATTCTGTGCAGTAGTTTTATCATTTGCACCATTGTGGAAGATAAGTTTTGACCTTTAACTTCTGGGTGTTTACTTTGCTGGTGATCCATTGTGGTAGTCAGTGTTGAAAATAGGTCTAAGTATATCTGGTAAAGCTGGTCTTGTTATGGCGAATTTCCTCAGTGCTTGTATATCTATCTACAAAAGATTTGATTTCTCCATCATTTTGAAGCTTAGTTTAGCAGGATACAGAATTCTGGGCTGAAAATTGTTTTATTTAAGGACGTTGAAAGTGGATGGCCATGCTCTTTTGGCTTGGAAGGTTTCCGTTGAAAAGTCTGCTGTCAGCCTAATGCAGTGGTTCTCAACCTTCCTAGTGCCACAGCCCTTTACTACAGTTCCTGTGGGTCACGACCCACAGGGTGAGAACCACTGGCCTAATGACTCTGCCTCTGTAGGTCAGTTGGTGCTTAATCCTGCCTCCTTGAAGAATTTTTTCTTTCATCTTAACTTTGGACAGGTTCATTACAATGTTTCTTGGAGAGGCTCTGTTTAAGTTGCAATGACATGAAGTTCAATATCTATCTGAAAGGCATGTGTTAGGGTCTTGGGAAGTTTTCATTTATGATAGACTTCAGTAGGGCTTCCATTCCCTTGGGACAGTTTTCTTCCCCTTCAGGAATCCCCATTATCCACATTTTTGAATGCTTCATGGAGTCTCATAGTTCTCTAAGCACCTGTTCTTCTTTCTCTCTCTTCTTTTCTGTCTCTTTATCTACCTGGGTTGCCTTGAAAACTTTATCTTCTAGCTCTGAGGTGCTTTCTTCTCCATGGTCTAACCTATTTTTGACACTTTCTACTGCATCTTTATATTCCCTGGTAGTCTCCATCATTTCCTTAAGCTCCATCATGTCCTTTCTATATTCTACATATCTCATCCCCAACTTTTGGTTCTATCTTTCCACTTTCTTGCCCATTCCTTTTATTGTCTTTTTTTTTTTTTTCAGATTTTTAGAATTTATTTGCTGGACGAAGCCTACTTTTCAGAGCTTTTTGATGTTCCTTAATTTAATTCATATTGTATAGTCTGATAGATGTATAAGCTAAATCTTAGGTGGAGAAGGGACTCCAGATATAAGTTAATCAATCACATTCCTTTATCTTTTTTGAAAAATCAAACTGCCAGGGCAGTGAATTATTGTGTAATCATTCAAGAATTTCATGAACATATGACTAACCGAGGAATTTTCATTGTCTCCTAATGTTCTTTCTCACAAAAGTACCTGTGTTATATGACTTGAACTCATTTCCTTTTGGAATAGCTAGAATGTGTGTTAGGCTGTGAAATACCCTCAGATGTTAATATAATGACAATAACACTTTAAAAATTAAAAATCCCTTATTTTGGGGCTCGGCGCCTGTGGCTCAATGGGCTAAGGCGCCAGCCATGTACACCTAAGCTGGCTGGTTCGAATTCAGCCCGGGCCCGCCAAACAACAATGATGGATGCAACCAAAAAATGGCCGGGCATTGTGGTGGGCGCCTGTAGTCCCAGCTACTTGAGAGGTGGAGGCAGGAGACTCGCTTGAGCCCAGGAATTGGAGGTTGCTGTGAGCTGTGTGTCTCCAGGGTGACAGCTTGAGGCTCTGTCTCAAAAAAAATAAATAAATAAAATAAAAATCCCTTATTTTGGAAGGTATTAAAATCGTTATTAAGATTATATACCAAATGACATGTAGAAAAAGTTTACTAAGTAAGTAAATGTAGTATACATGTTTTTAAATGACACATATTTCCCCAAATAATAAACCACCCTTTTTCTGCCAAAGCATTTGGTACCCTGGATGGATGAGATTTAGCCCAGTATGTTGTAAATATTTGTTTCCTTGTTTTTTCTTTTCTTTTCTTTTTTCTTTCTTTTTTTTTTTACATATACATGTGTTAATTAGGTTTCCACTTTTTGCCTTCACAGAATTAAAAAGGCTTAAAATTTAACAACAATAGGACTAGAAACAAAAACCTCAAAAAGAATGAAAGAAGATAAATACATTCAGAAAAGGAATCAGGCAATTACTGCATTGAAATATTAAGCAATGTTAATAATAATAATGCAAAGAAAGTAACATTCACAATGTCAAATAAGAGTATGTCTATTATAGAATGTTTTATCTCTGAGGCTCAGTATGGAGTCATCAGTTATCATTGTATTTTTTAGGATTTTAGGCTGTATTACAAGACCATAGTGGTCAAGACAGCACAGTACTGGCACGAAAATAGAGACATAGATACTTGGAATCATATAGAAAACCTGGAAAGAAACCAACAACTTATAACCACCTAATCTTTGATAAACCAAACAAGAGTGTTCATTGGGAGAAAGAGTGTTCACTGTTCAATAAATGGGGCTGGGAGAATTGGATATCCACATGTAAAAGAATGAAACTGGATCCACACCTTTCTCCACTCACAAAAATTGATTCAAGATAGATAAAGAATTTAAATTTAAGGCATGAAACAATAAAAATCCTCAAAGAAAGAATTGGAAAAACACTGGAAGATATTGGCCTGGGGAAAGACTTTATGAGGAAGACTGCCATGACAATAGCAACAACAGCAATAATAAACAAATGGGACTTAATTAAACTGAAAAGCTTCTGTACTGTCAAGGAGACAACAACCAAAGCAAACAGACAACCTACTCAATGACAAGGGATATTTGCATATTTTGAATCAGACAAAAGTTTAATAACCAGGGTCTATATAGAACTTCAATTAATCTATAAGAAAAAAATGAACAATCCCATACATCAATAGGGAAGAGAGATGAATAGAATCTTCTCTAAAGACAACAGACGAATGGCTAGTAAACACACGAAAAGATGCTAATCATCCCTAATTATTAGAGAAATGCAAATTAAAACCACCCTAAGATATCATCTAACTCCAGCAAGAATGGCCTATATCACAAAATCTCAAAATTGCCAATGCTGGTGTGGATGTGGAGAGACAGGAACACTTTAACACTGCTGGTGGGACTGCAAACTAATACAACCTTTTTGGAAGGAAATATGGAGAAACCTCAAAGAACTCAACCTAGACCTCCCATTTGATCCTGCAATCCTTTTACTGGGCATCTATTCAGAAGGAAAAAAAAAACTTTTATTATAAAGACACTTTTGCTAGGCTGTTTATCACAGCCAAACTTACAATTGCTAAAATGTGGAAACAGCCTAAATGTCTTTCAACCAAGGAATTGATTGGTAAGCTACGGTATATGTATACCACAGAATATTACTCAGTCATCAAAAAAATGGAGATTTTGCAGCATTTGTACTAACTTGGATAGAGGTGGAACACATTATTTTTAGTGAAACATCACAGGAATGGAGAAGCATGAAGCCTACGTATTCAACTTTGATATGAGAACAATTAATGACAATTAATGACACAGTGGGGCATGGGAAAGGAGAGAGCAGACAGAGAGAGAAGGAGGGAGGGGGGAGGGAAAGAAAACAAAAAAAGAAAAGAAAATAGTGACTAATTCTTACATAAACTGGATCAATTTTGACCAAAGTATATTACTTAAACATTAATTTTTAATTCAACTTGTTAATATGTTGTTTAGCATATTGCATCCTCATTTATAAGTGAAATAATGTCTGTAATTTCACAATATATTTTCTCCAATTTTAATATCAGGTGTATCTAGATTAAGTAGAATGACTTTGAATTATTTCTTCTTTTTCTATTGTATATAAGATTTGGCATGATCTGTTTTTTGAAATTATCTTTTACTTTTATTTAAAAATATTAGTTGTCTATTTTTTGAAACTTTGGAAAAAATAAGAAGTTATCTTTTATTGTCTTTATCATCCATATTTTAGGTTCTCTTTAAAGTTCATTATTTCTTCATAGGTAGAGTCTTCTGCAATAGCTGCCTTAGGGTCCCTTGGGGGAGTTCCTCTGTTTTGGTTCTTCATGTCACTTGAATTTTTCTATTTGTTCCTCCTCATATGTTCTTTCTTCATGCTCACCTCCTTGTCCTTCTTTTTCCTTCTTACTGTATCCTTTGTTTCAAATGGAAGTCTTTGCTCTTGATGACCATGTGTTGCAATATGTCACCAGGACACCAGGTAGTGCTAGGTTTTTTTTTTTTTAGGAGACAGAGAGCACAGCCAGCAACCACTACGGTCCTTATTCCAAACTTAGTTGCCTTCAATTTTTGCCTGATTGTTTTCTCAGCATTCAGACCCTGCCAGGTTATAATTTTAAAGCTCACAAGAATCTATCACGGGTATGTCTCACAGTGGCCCCTGAATCCAGTTCCCATGGGGTGCAGGAGTCCCTCAGCCTGTCCCAAGAGTGAAGTTCTGATCCAGGTAGAATTAAGATGACTGCTCTTTAGGCCCCTGCTAAGCACATCTCACAATGGCAATCACCTGGCTGCTTAGACCCTCTCAGTATGGCTGCCTCACAACCACCAAACCTATGGGCAAATACACTCCAATCAGCATTCAAGTCTGGTTGCTGTATATGTTTGAGTCTGCCCACCCTTCCAAGCTTTCCACTCAATGCACAGCTTCCCCCAACAACTGAAAACTCCAAAAAGGCTTCCTCCCATCCTGGAGCTCCACAGGGGGCTAGACAATCCCATCCAGTCACAATCACATGCCTAATTCATCAGATTTTCACTACTCAGGATCATATGCTATATCCCTCTCACCATCTCCTTGCTGTGCTATGGCTCTGGGTAAGGTCCCCCCACCAAGTGTGGCTGGGTTCTCTTGTTTTCCCCAGTCATTCTAAGAGAGCTCAGGTAAATGATCCTTCTGGTCCACCATCTTGCTTCACTCTTCAACTGTTGTATTTTTTAAAGAAAACTTTAAAAAAAATTCTTGAGGTTTGTGAAAGAAAATAAATTCTTTACCCTCTCCCCAGATTCTAACTGACTAGACCACCTTTGACCAACAGGATACTCTAAAACTAAATTACTAGCCATGAGAAAGTTCAGACATGCCTCATCAAGTCCCTTCCCTTGTTGGAGTTATCCTTCCTAGCTCATTAACAGAACCAAGACTTTGGAAGACATACCTGCAGGGGATATATATATATGTCAAACCATTTGAGTCTGGGCTTAGTCCTGCAGTTTGTCTCTGATTAACAGACCCTTATCTTAAAAGCACTCCTTTTCAATGACTCCTGCCCTTTTAGAGAGAGCCTAACTGTTTCAGCCAATTGTCAACTAAAAAATCTTTAAACCCACCTATAACCTATAAGCTGCCCTTGCACAGCCTACCCCTCACCTATTTGAGGTGTCCTACCTTTTAGGGCCAAAGGAATGTGTGCCTTCCACTTACTGATTTATAACATTACCTATAATTCCTGTTTCCCTGATATGTATAAAGCCAAACTGTGACCCCACCACAATGAATCCACTTGCTCAAGTCTTCTTACGTGGTTGTGGCTCTAGGCCAGGGTCCTCAAATTTGGCTCAGAGTAAAGCTCTTTAAATTATTTTAAAGAATATGGCTTATTTTCTGTTGACAGAAGTAAACTAGCTATTAGCAAAGAAAATAGCAGGAAATCTAAGTCAGAAACTAATTGAATATGTTTTGTTCTTGTTTTCATCCAGAAAGCCAAGTCAGAATGAGAAAAAACAAGGAGAAAAAGAAACTGATATGTAAGCATGTACCATGGGCCAATGACTTTTTCGATGATTCTAAATCTAATCTGTTCTATCTTCCACTAATCCTCACTTAATTGTCAAGGAAACTACCTCTCTTGCAAAGCAGAACTTGCCAAAAAGAGGAAAAAGAAAATTAAATGTTGGGAATGGAACATATTGGAAATTACTCATGCTGTTGAGTGGGCAAGTAGACCACTGAGTGAGGGACATTAATGTATTTGAGGATGAAGTGATAGGTCCAGGCACTCTGTACCTCCGAACCTGATCTACGGTCTTTTGTCCAAGTTGTAAGAATAATACAACTGTTATATTTTGTTCCCTAGAGACAGGAACAAAATGTAGTTCCCTGAGTCTTTGATTCATTAAATAATGGGATCTAAATTTATATGAAAATCAAACTTTTCAATGTGAACAATGGAAGAAGTTCCCTTTAGCTCAGATTAAAGACTCAATGAAAGTGAAATAAATTATGTTCCGGGAGATTATGGGGGAAAAACCTTTAAGTGTTTGTTTTATATGCCACCAGTGACAAGGTCTACTTTAAATCAGTGGGTATTGCATTTTAATTTTGGAGTCTCAAATGCAGAGTGCTGGGGCATGCTCCTGCCAATTCTGTGAAGGTCAATTTTTAAACCTTCAGGAATTTTGGCATGTGTTAGTCAAAATCTTGATAGTTTAAAATCAGCCATGATTTACATCACAGAAACAAACTAACCATACAAACTAAGCCTCTCTTCCTCCTACCTTGAACTATTGTTAAACATTTATTAGCATGCTAATATTTACAAGTTATAAAGTTGGTCATACTTTGGTCATTTATTAATGCTCAAGGGATCCTGGATTTCTCAGGGTTTCTTTCTACAGCTTAAAATCTTTGGCCATACTGAAAATGTATTTGTTTCCTTTCTTTCAGTTGGGATGAGGAAAGTAACAAAGCTACTTATTTGGGGGCGATCTCTAGTGCAGATGGTAGTGTTAATCAGTTTGTGGCTCATTATCATTAAGGCTTTTATTATTTCCATTTATCTTCATTCTTGCCTGTCATTGCCCTCTGGTGTCACTGGTAAACATTCTAATTGATTTAACATCTACCCTTTTGTATATACCGGGGGTATGTTCTTGTAAAAAGTGTACAGTTCTGTATACATCTGTGAACTGACAAAAATGGTTTCTCTCATTTTGTTTCATTTTATTTCACATCTTTTACACCCAGGACTAGTTTTAAGGATTGTTCAGTTTTCTCTGTAGTGTCCAATTTCCCTCTGGAAAGACTGCACTACTGGACTTTTCCATCAGTCATTCTTGAGGATTCCCATGCTGTCTACATTCTTGCCAACACTCAACAATTATCTAGTTTTCTATTTCTAGGCTAAGAGATATAAAGTGAGATTTTCTCTTGATTTACATTTCTCTGATTACTAATGAGTTTGAGCATCTTACCATATTCTGCTAGCCTTTTGGGTTTTCTTTCCCATAAATAGCCTGTGGATATACACTTTGCACAGTTTTTTTTCCTGTGAAGTTCCTATCTCTTTATTATACTTTTAAATATTAATATCTCATCAATTTCATATCCCACAAGTACCTTTAGAGGAACAAATTAAAGTACCTTTAATATCCAATCTCTGAAATTAGAAGCCCATAATTTTACATTTTTTGGTGAGAGTGTAATAAAAATGAAACTGTTCCCATCACCTTGCCTTTTGCCCTCCCCACTGATTCTTTTATCAGTCTGCATTAGAAATTAACAAGAGTCCAGAGCAGGGTCACAGGCAAGGCTTCACTGGGACTCATGTTCGAAGATAAGGGAGATAGCACAAAGGAAAAAGTCCTCAGCTTGGCTCCCTGAGGGAAGTCCAGGGAGAGTTTTAAGGAGGCTTGGGTGGGAAAGGGGTAACATGTGAGCATGTAGAGATGGAGATTTTCTTGCACATGTGTAGTTCTACTACAGGCTGCTTCTTTCATGGCATGTCTCATTAGCATGTTAAATCTCCAGCCCTGGGTGTGATTTTTAGTATTCAAATGAGATTACAATTAGGGTAAAGTCAGTATGGGTGTCTTTTCTCACTTGAGGCAGTTGGATCCACATAGTTCTGGTTCTTTTATAGTCTTATCAGACTGTTTGAGTATCTTGCTTCAGTGACCCTGAAAAACATTACTCTTAAGGTTGCCCCTTATTACCTCCCTTGGTCAGAACTGAGTCCTGTCACTAACCTATCTCAATTATGTTGCAATACCAAACATCTCCTAGATCTGTGTGGTTTAAAATGCTGCAAGCCTGGGTGAGAAATGAATGTGTTAACTGTGGATCAAAGGAGAGGTTCTGCTTCTCACTGTCATCAGGAACTGATGGATCAGTCATCATGTTAAGCATTGCTGGTTGCAAGGACAAATGGAAAAGAGAAAGTTCTGGAGGGTCTAGCACCAGCAATTAAACGGGCAGGCTGTGACACATACTGCCCATAACTCATTGGCCAGGGGTGGTCATGAGGCCTTATGCATTTCCAAAATAGCCAGGAAATATAATCCAGCCATTTTCTAAGAAAGCAGAGATATACAGTCAATGAAAAGCACTACTATCTGCTCTTCTGCCCACCAAATAGGTCACAATTTTTTCTCCCTACAGGTAAAACATATTCAACCTTTCTTGAGAGATACAACTCAAAAGCCACTTCCAGCCAGTGTATACAATTCAGATCCCAGGATTTCTGAATGATAAATACAATTTTTTACATCAGGTCCAGGTGTGATTCTTCATTATCTGGAAACCTATAAACTAAGGTGACAGGTTATTAGTTTTTCACACACCAATATACATTGGTGGAATAAGGAAAAAATAACTACAATAAATAATCTTGTTCAGATGGGAAAGAATGGGACACTTGAGGTCAATGGGATGTAGCAATATTGCCCAGGGAACATGTCGTGAGGGACTTTTTATACTGAGGTTGGGGGATGTTTCTAATTAAGGTTTAACCTATTGCTGGGGAGGAATTGCTTCACCCTATTTCCCAGCGTTTTTTTTTTTTTTTTCCTTCTTTTCTTTCTAGGCTATATCTTAGGCTGTACCTGAGCATCGAGACCAGATCCTCTTTAGGGATTAAGAAGCTTTCTCAGTCTGTGCCTTAGGGCTCAGGTATCATTTTAAGTTTCAAATAGTCATCAAATTTCTTCCTATTTTTATGGTTCTTTGAACTACAGCTACAAATGTAATCGAGTTCTCATTGGTTTGATTCTAAACAACAGTATGTGCCAGTAGACACATATGTAATTATTTTCAAATTTGAGCTACTTTTAATAAAGTCCCCACTTTAAGCTGCCAAGGTTTTGATGGGAGAACCATAACTTTTGTATCCTTTTACTGAGATATAGGGTCTTCTCGAAAGGATATAGTGAGTGCTATAACTTTACCCAGATCTGGTTATGCCTTTGATTTGGTTCTTGATATAAAACTAAACTCTAATAGGGTTTCATTGCTCAAAATCTTTTTCATTTTTATCTTTTAACGGCTGAGGATGAGAAGTAGTGTCTCTCCCAATCTGTTAGTCCAGACTTTCTGGACCTTCTCTGTTCCCTTTCCTTCTTGCTTACAAACCAGCCATCTCTTCCCTATTAGGTTGATTTCTTCTTTGTTACAAAATGGAACAAATGGTAACCAACATTCTCTATTCCAACCTTTTCCTTCATAGATGCAAGTGTAGCAAACATATACAGTACTTCCCAGATGATTGTGACAAGTGACAATTTTACCAAATGTTTCACCACTCTATAACATGCAGGGGTGTCCAAACTTTTTTTTCTCTGCTGCACATTGAAGGAAGAAGAATTGTCTTGGGTCACATGTTAAATACACAAATACACTAACACACTAATGAAAGCTGATTAGCAGATAAAAAAAAAAAAAGGTCTGCATACTTTTCATGACACTACAGAGGAGCAAAAAAAGTCCTTACAAAATCAGCTCGCGGCCCATGGATTGCAAGTTGGACAACCCTAATAGATTGTTATTCTTCCAGCCTCCAAAATTTATTTTTTTGGCCATATAGCTCCTGGGACAATACACAGAGGGGGAGAGAGAGAGAGAGAGAGAGAAAGAGAGAGAGAGAGAGAGATTTTAGTTATGGTAACACCCCAGTTCTAAGTACTTTTTTGTAGCATGATCCAGGCATTCTCTCTAGGATAGGTGATTAATGTAGCACGTAACTATGAGGTCCTGCTGCTGTTTATTCAACTATCTCTCCCTGTGCCACTGGGTTAGAAGACAACTAATTGGTTTAGTTTATCTGAAGGCCTAATATTTCTAAGTCAGTTGCCCAAATAAAACATATTGAAACACTGAATAAATATTAGAACCTAAACCATTATCAAACTAATACTGTGAATATCTTTCCCCCCACTTCTACAATTGTAGAATCCCGAGGAATTTCCCCACTTGATTTGCCTTCTAGTAGATTCTTCCATGCTGGTATAAAGAACAAATGAGAAACTTGGTAATACTTTTGTCAAAATATGCTTGTGTAATCAGAAACTTCCAGGGAATTACATTGAGGCAATTTAGGGTCCAGCTTCATGGATTTGTCCTTTCATGGATCCTTGAGTAATTCTAGACATTAATGTATTTGAGTAGTTTGGGGAATAACAGAAATGAATGATGCTCTTCTACCCTGGGGGTTGGGGTGGGCAATGGACTCTCCTAAGGCTTGAGAGGGCTAGAGTCAGCTTCCTGTTGAGAGTTTAAGTGATAGGACTTAGACCAACATAACAATGCCAGGGCCCAGGAGGTGAATGGAGATTATAAAGAAGTCTGAATAGGCTAGAGAGGGCCAAAACAATCCCCAATTAACCACAGCAAAGAGCTTGGCATGAAGAAGATGCAAGCTCCTTCTGAACCAGGTGGTTAACAATTAATCATTGGGTATGAGAATACCAACCCAACAAAATTGGTGAGTGGAGAGAAGTGACAGCATCAGAGGGGGGATTGATTTGTATTGATATGTAGAACAGAAGCTGGCAAACATTTCCTGTAAAGGATTGGTATGTAATATGCTTTAAGATTTGCAGGCTACATATGGTCTCTGCCTCTTCTTCTCCTTTTACTTCTTTGCAGCCCTTTGAAAATATAAAACCCTTCTTGGTTTCTGGGACATGTAAAATCAGACTGTAGGCCATATTTGGCCTTAAGCCATAGTATGCCAATTCTTGTGTAGTGGAATTTAGCCATATCGTCAAAGGACCACAGATACCATGAAGCCACAAGGAAAATGAGGGGCATCTGCT
This sequence comes from Perodicticus potto, assembly GCA_963574655.1. Lineage (NCBI taxonomy): Eukaryota > Metazoa > Chordata > Mammalia > Primates > Lorisidae > Perodicticus > Perodicticus potto. The sequence goes on along the minus strand of CAUYRH010165935.1, from coordinate 3,305 downwards.
GGAGAAACTCATGCTGTATGAGGAATCCTTATTGGCCAATATCTATGCTACAAGACCAAATCCCTCGGCACCAGCAGCTATCCTGAGATACCCAGAAAAGATGTGAATGTGCCCTTTCTCCATCATTTCTTAGCAACCCAGAGAACAGATGAGGAAGAAGACTGAAAAAGGATTTTTAAACAGGAATGCAATTAAATGGTTTTGAACTCAGCCAGAAATAATTATTGCTTTGGACTACTTTTACTGCTGCTGAGCAGGAGTGACAACCCAGAGCTAAGATGAAATTGGTTATAAAGAAAGAGTTTCCATTATGTTCTTTCCAATTTGACTTTCAAATCTATACATGGTTTATGAAGATATTTGAATAAACACTAGTGAACATTGGGGGCAATAAACATGCATTTCTCTGTCTCCGTCACTCTGAGTGGCAAGTTTGCACACTGCCCATATCCAAACCTCTGATAAGAGACTAAGTTATATCAGAATCCCCACTTATTTTAATCACTTTGTATAAGAAAGGTAAAATGTAACTTTAAAATAGTTTATTTCTTTGAGTTACTTTCCTAGACACTGACAATCCCTCAAACACATGAGAATATATTAGTACAAAGTATATTTGATTAGGAAAAGAAAATTAACACTATCTAGGCTATAAGGAAAAAATCAGGAAAATGAATTGTGATTATTGGAAATATTCGGGTGTTTAAAACATATCAAAGTTTACAAAAATAAATTTCGAAGTAATTCCTACGTTTGCTGTGTGTAATTCTTGATATAAGGATCTGCAGAATAAAGATGCCCTCAAATTTGAGCTAATATCTATAAAGGGATATTTGACTTCTTAATTGTTAAAAAATGTTTAAAAGTATTATTAACATGAGATACAAATGATTAGGTTGCATTGTTTGTGTTTGTAAGGTAAAGTTCAAGTTGTAGGTGAGCCCTTCACCCAAGGGTGTGCTGTATATCTCCACAATAGTTGGCTTTCTTAATGCCTTGTTTTTTAGCTTAAGAAGGAATAGAAATCATGCTCACCTTTGTGGAGGTCAAACTTTTTAAATTACATGGTAACATTCGGACGAGACTTCTTATTGATATTCAGAAATCTGAATCCATGTACCTTTCTGAGGATGTTGCCTGGTATCTTTTCATTCTGCTGGCTGATACACCCCAGGGCAGAGATATATAGGGTTTCAGTTAGAATGGTGTATAAGGTGTAAACAGGTTTGGCCTCATGGAATCCTGAGGGCCAAAACAGACAGGAACGTCAAGAATGGAGCATGGCTGTTAAGAGTGGAGTACTTTTTGATGGATTTTGCTGTCCCAAGAGTTTGTTTGGAGGTTGTAGTAGTAGTACAACTACTTGCATATCCTTGATCAGAGAACAATCCTCTATTGGGGAAGATCATCTTCAACTAAGAGTGTAGCTTCAGGAGGGACAGAATAAGAGAGGTAGGGGGCACCTTTCTAGCCAGCAAGATCAGCTGAATCAATCCTACTGGTCAATGGGGTGATTAATGTCACAGACAGATAAGCCCTCAAATCTTTTTTTCTGTCTTTAATTTTGAGACAGGCTATATCCTCTTGTCCATTTCTATCTTGACTATTTAGCAGTATAAAAGTTAAATTTAAAGAACATTTACATCCTATCTCTTGGTTTAATGTTCAGTAAAATCATACTCTTGGATTGACTTAGGGGTCTTGAGAAAGACTTGAGCTAGCCATTTCTCAGAGTTGAGTTGCTGTCTTAAGACAATCTCTCTCCACAAGATATACAGAAATTCATTCAAGGGTTCTATCATACCTGCATGTGGGAACAATTCTCTGTGAGTGGCTCCCCAGGCTAACCAGTTATCCCTTGTTTGTCCAGTTGTTGGGCAACAGAGTGTGGGGAAATTAATGGTTCTGGACATCTTGTTCAGGCTGGGGGCAGAAGTGAACTTCATACAGTTAGTTGTTGGCTTCAGGTCAGCAGCTGATCTGCAGGTCAATAGACCTCAGCAGGATCTTGAGTCAGCAGTTGACCTGCAGGTTTTCTGGAGAATGTCTCTCATGGTTGTAGAATTGCAAGCATTAAAATCTCTAATAGTTGTAATTTTCCAATTATGTTAAGAATCTTTTCACTTTTTCAGAGGATTTGGGGTTAATGAGGACAATGAGAGTCTCAGTAAAATAAAAAGACTTTCACAAAACATGAATAATCACCCCAGTAAAATGGCTTTCCTCTCTCTCTCTCTCTCCCTCACCCCCTCTCATTTCTTTCTCCCTCTTTCTATCTCTCATTCTCTCTCCCTCTCCCTCTCTCCATTTCTCTCCACTGTGATTTCTATGGCTTCAACCCACCCAGAAAATAAACATGCTATTGCTACTACATATTCACTTGATGGTGAATGACAATTTTGTAAAATTTATTTGGAGATGGTCAACCAATCCTGTCATTCATAGTTTCTGCTTCCATTACCTTCAGAGGTTGTTTTTTCCCAGAATTATCATGTGAGGCATAAACGAGCATATCCTCTTTTATTCTAGAAAGTTTCTACATCAGTGTTAAACATCAGGTCACTTTTTTCTAATTGTAATACATTATATCATGGAAGATTTTATCACAGTCTACTTGCAATTATCTCGTGACATCAAGCATCCTTCATGTATTTGACAGATCTCTTCATAAATTAAAACCTGATGATTCTCATTTTTCCCAAAACTGGGGGTCTAATTTTATGCTTCTATTATGGAATTTTTTAATTTCTGTTGTGTAAGAGGTCTTTGCACGAGAACTTTAGTCAAAGCAACCTGTTTAGGATAGTGCTGTTGGTATCTATTTTCCTGTGGACCACTATCTTGATAACAGCAACTTTCTTGGATTGAAAAACCTTGCATCTGTATGTATTTTGATAGTATTTCAAAGTCATGAACTACAGTATTCCAAAGGCATATCATGTGTGTTCACACACATATGAGTTTGTATATACAGTATATTTACTGTTATATTGATGAACAATTTAACATGCTCTTGATAGGGCCACAAGTACAGTCACTTGAGCTAATCTGGCTTCCAGTAAGGATTTGGGTTCTCTAAGAGAGTCTGGAAGAGTTATTATACATCTATCTTGGTATTATTTCTTTTCATTTTAAATATAAAACTCATCAAAAAAAATCAGAACTTGGTATGGGGCTTATCCAAAAGATGAGTCCTTGGAGGGACACTTCTCAAGGTAGAGGAAAAGAACCAGGAGGGTTCTCACCTAACTCCAGTAAGATTAGCCCACATAACAAAATCCCAAAACCAAAGATGTTGGCGTGGA
>CAUYRH010165934.1:0-10271 GCA_963574655.1 Perodicticus potto | reverse complement strand
TTTAAACTATAAAAATTTATATCATGCCTTTTAATATTAACATTATTACCTAAGCTTTTCTGTCTTATTTTAATGTCTTTGTTATGTTTAATGAACCATGATAAATGTAGTAAACTATGGCATTTCAATATGTGGATGTACCATAATTTACTGAGCCATTCTCTCATTGGACATTTCCAGTATCACTAAACTAATGCATCCATCTGGCAGTTTCAGGCAAAAAGCATTTTTTAGTTATGTGTTAAATTTGAAGATAATTCACATTTTTTTGACCCTTAATTTTAAACATGGGGATTACAGAACTAATTCTTAATCATAACCACCCATCTGGAAGAAAGAATCTTGTATATGTGGGAACTTGTTACAGCAAGCACCCCAAATTAGTACCATAACTGAAACAAAAAAACATTGTACTGAGTTGCATTTTATACAGAAAAATACTAGAATAAGAAAACATTGTTTTAGTCTCAGAAGTTCATTTTAAAATCTAAATGAAATTTTATTTCCACAGATGGTTGGTAAAGGCTTTTTTCTAGTTCAAACAAAGGAAGTATCCATGAAACCTGAGGATGCTCAAAGAGTTTTTCGGGAAAAAGCACCTGACTTACTTCCTCTTCTGAACAAAGGTACCCTCTGGATGATTGCTGTACTTTTGTGGTTATGTTCTTAACACAGTGATTTGATTTACTCTTGCTTTTAACATTTCTCTCACATTGCCTTCACTTTCTAATTTGGTCTATGTTTTTTCCTGTTACTGTTCAGAAAGTCAAAATTTCACATCACTTAAGGAGCCCTATATAACTAGAAATTAGGTATTGGTTTTATTTTCCCATGTTCTTAGTACTTGAAAGTCACACTTTATTATATATTTATTATTTTATTATTGTTGTACCTTTGTACTGTAATGAGTGAACATTTCATACTCCCTGCCTAGAGTTTCAAAGAGTTTGATAAAGAGTCTTTGTGCCTTCAGTGGGCTTTGACCATACTGGAAAAGAAATAAGAAACATAAATAAAGTGGTATTGTCTTAGGTATTTAATAAGATCACTTAACTTCCCCTGTGTAATTGGAATTATTTTCCCCAATGGGTAAATGCCACTAATAAATTTGAAATACTGCTTATATGTCTGCAAAGAGAGGAACTAGAATTCATGTGCCCTCTTGAAGGGTTGCTCTCTATCTGTATTTGAACGTATACTGATTCTCAGCAGAGACTTTGTTTGCTCAAAGCTCATCAGGCTTTTCTTGACTAGCCTTAGCAAATATGTATAGTAAACATGCAATGCTGATTGGGTATACCCTAGAGAGGGTACACCTGCATTTATATGTTCTTTATCAATAAATAAATTGTACACTTGATCTTAGCTAAAAGGCCGATAAGTGATGAATAAAAAAAATTATAATAAATTGCAAAACCTGTATGAAAATGTTGGTTTGTTAGGATAATTTTAATAAGTAATGGCATAACTCCCTTGTTAAGTATTAATATAGGATTTCACATACTTTTGTGGTTACTGTAGTAGTAGTAAGGACTTGCTCTAACCCAGTGCATGAATCTATCCCAGAATTATGTAAGAATTTATAACCAGGCTCCTTTGATGCAACCATTTTGATATAGGAACATTTTGATGGAACCTTGAAAATGAACCTTAACTGTCAGCAACTTTTAGACATTGAATCAAGTAATAGGTATAATGAACATCCTAAAGTATGAGGGTTAGGAATAAATTAAGCCTATGAGGTTTAAATTAATGATTCATGTACATGTGTGATATTAGTATAGAATTACTCCAACCCAAATGTAACATCTGCATTTAAGTAACAGAACATTCCACATGGAAGAAGTAAAATGTTCTGTTGCTGCAAAAAGTAGAACTAAAACCAATAAGCAGATGTTAAAGGAATTTCAGCAAATAAACATAATATAAATAAGTCTTAAAAACAAGAGATGCCTATAGAAAAGTATTTGAAGAGTGATAAATTGTCAAAAGATCACAGGAACCAGCTTGACGGATTTTCCATAGGCCAAATTTGGGACAATTTGACCATTAAAGAGAATAATGAAGGTAAAGATACAACAACAGAAATCCATGCATCCATACTGATAAGCAAAAAAAGGGGGAAGGGAATAAAGACATGCTCATCTGGCTACATGTATTGTGAGCTAATAAATGTACAAGGAATGATAGACTTTGGAATCATCATTTTCCAACCCTGATGTAATAATTGCACGTTTCAGACAAAGATTATCAGTGGATGCTAAAACTATTGGGATAAAAGTTGCCAAAAAATAGAATATTTATGTATTCTAATTCAAATGGGGGAGTGTACCTCTACAACAGAAATTTGGTGATCACCATGTTAACCCAGTGATCAAACTTCACATCATCAATGGACACCTTGATATTGTATTCTCTTAATGTTGTGCAGTGAGAAATATACATTACTTATAAAGTGTTCTTGCCAAAAGTATTTAACCTACATCTAACTGAGCCAAGATTTAACTTCTAGTTTGTATGGGAAAAAAAGGAAATATATTAAATGATACCATACGGAAACACTGAGACAAATCCAAAATAGAAGGCATTCTACAAGACAGCTGGCTAAGTCTCTTTAGACAAGGCAGTGGAAAACAAAAAAGATGGGGGAACTGTTCTGGATTAAAAGAGACTAAAGAGACATAACCTAATGCAGTGAGTGACCTTGATTTGATCTTGGAGGGATGTGGGGTAAGCTATATAAAGCTGTAAAAGGCATTTTCAGGACAACTGGGGAAGTTTGAAGATGATATGAAATTATTGTTCATATCCTTAGATGTGATAATGGTATTATGGTTATGTAGGAAATGCATGCTTAAGTGTCATGATGTCTACTACTTTCAAATTATTCAGCATATGTGCAGAGAGCTGGTGTGTATTGTGTAATAAAGCAAATGTGTCCAGATGTTAACTTTGGTGGGTATAGATGAAGGGCAAATGGATATTTATGCTTTTCTTTCGACTGTTCTATAATGTGTAGAAATTTCACAATAAAAAGTTGGAGAAAAATGTTAAGCTGCCCCATAGTGCATTGATTCATGTGGAATAGTGAGCAAGCTGTCAGTGAAGAACTGAAGTTGGACTGAGTTTTTATCTAAAAGTGAACATCAGTCATTCTAAGGCAGGGTTTCTCAATCTTGGCACTACTGATAGTTCAGGCTAGGTAATTCTTTGTTATAAGGGGTTGTCCTATACCTTATAAGATGTTTAGCTGCATCTCTGGTCTCTACTCACTAGATGCCAATAACATCCACCCCCATTTGTAGCCAACCAAAATGTTTTCAGACATTGCCAGATGTCACCTGGGGGACAAAATTGCTCCTAGTGAGAACCACTGTTCTAAGGGAACACTTACTCTTTTGAACACTCACTTTTATCTTAAATAGTTTGTGCCTCAGAGTCTCTAAATTTTCCTCTTCTGTTAAAGTAGTTATAGTTATTTCAGGGCAGCGCCTGTAGCTCAGTGAGTAGGGCGCTGGCCTCATACACTGAGGCTGGCGGGTTCAAGCCCGGCCTGGGCCTGCTAAACAACAATGACAACTGCAACCAAAAAAATAGCTGGGCGCCTGTAGTCCCAGCTACCTGGGAGGCTGAGGCAGGAGAATCACTTAAGCCCAAGAGTTTGAAATTGCTGTGAGCTGTGATGCCATGGCACTCTACCCAGGACAACATAGTGAAACTCTGCCTCAAAAAAGAAAAAAAAAAAGTAGTTATAGTTTGTTGCAGCCCATATAGCCTATGGCTAGGAGTGAGAGTTATACCTGTATAGCTCAATAAAGGAACACCTTGGTGGAAAGGGCATGGAGAGGGATTTAGCTCTCCTAACAAGCATGAGAGCTCGTGAGATGAGAGCAGTGGTGAATTGGCAATCTCTACACCTGTGGTGTTGAGAGGCACGAGATTAGCCTTAGGAGAAGGCAGTCGAGGAGCATGCACATTCTATCAGAGACCCGCTTACTCTGACTCTGTCTCCTCTCCTGCCTGCAGAACACCAGCACGGCGTCTCTCTGCTGAAGATCACTAAACTCCGCTAAAGACTAAGATCAATCTTTCTAAGAAGACTGCTTTACTCTCTCTAAGACACTCTATCTCTCCAGCTAAAGTAGATAGCCCTCAGGCACCTAAGAGAATTTGTTTCTGAGCAAGGTAACTTAAGTGGTCCGCGTCCGGAACCTAGTTAAGCTGGGCCTGAGACCTGGCCAGTCCTAGGCCCTGACAAGTGGTGTCAGAAGTGACATGTGACAATAGTTATTTCAGTTAATAAAGCTATTGACTGCTTAATAAGAGAATTCATTTTTTGCCATCTTGAGAATCTTCCAAACCTGACTAATTCTCAGACCATCTAGGGTGCTTTTAAAAATAAAAACTTTCTATTCCTACTCCAGAAATACTGATTCAAAAATCTCTCAGCTTTCCCCTTGGAATGTGCATTTTTAATAGCTCCCCAGATGGGTCTGATGATTAGTCTGACTTGAGTTCCTTTGTTTTAGGGAGTCATTCATTCATTCATTCAACAAACATAGTACATGAGATCTGAGAAGTAATGAAGGTAGAGTCAGATAATAACAGGGCCTTTGGCTTCTACAGTAGTCTGAATGAGATGAGAAGGCACTAAACATTTTTTTTTATTTGTTTTTTAAATAAGCTTTTTATTTTGGAATAATTTCTGGTTTACAAAAAATTACAAAAATAATATAGAGAGTTTCTTTTACCCAGCTTCCCCTAATGTTAACATATCCATAGTACATTTGTCAAAAATAATAAATTTACATTGGTAAAATGCTATTAACTTAAACTATAGATTTTATTAAAATTTCACCAGTTTTACTTCCGGAGCCAGTGGCTGGGGAGAAAGAACCAGTGAGGAAGGCGCATCCTGAGGGTGATGAGGCTGCAGAATGAGGGAGTGGCAGCTGAAGCTGCCAGACATTAATTTGTAGAAGTGAATAAAACTGATTTTGGAAGATAGGATAACTACAGCTGTGGAAAGAAAGTATGCTCATGTTAGAAAAAGATTGGATCAGCTGGGATACCGCCACCCTCTGACAGCGGAGAGTTTATAGTTAGTAGAAAAACTTCAGAGTTGAAAACTACACTGAAGAAGAATACATATGACACAGCTGATCTCAAGTTTCTAAACAATCAATATGTTCATAATCTCAACCCTTTGGAGAAAGATAGCAAAGCTTAGAATGAAAAAATTCAATAACTTCAAGAATTTGCAAGCTGTAGTACAAACTCCCGCTGGCAAGAAAAGAAGCATTGCTTTTAGGTGTCAGTGTGTGCAAGTTGATGAACCAGTTCCTTCCTCTGAAGTCAGTTTGTATCCAGCTCCCCAGCCAGATGACCCTTACATTGCAGATCTCCTGAATCTTGGTATGAAGAAGTAACAACAGACAATAGTCATCTGCTCTGGTGACTACTGAGACATCTCCATCTGGCATCACTTGCTGTCTGGCCGTATCCCTGCAACCTTCTCATTGGACACTGTGCCCCACTGGAGACCATCCTTGATGCACTTCACTGATTGACTACGAGTGGAGCCCCTCACAATGCCACCAGGGCTCTCTTGTCTCTCTGCCTGGGCTCTCAGATTCTCCAGTTTTCTATTTCTGTTTGTAAAGTCCATCTTCCTCCAGGTTCTTTGAACAAATGCCTTGAAAACCATTCCAGGGGAGATTTAGGGTAGTTTGGTTAAAGAGATGCTGAGGGAACTTTGAGGAAGTACCCACTGTGCCAACCACTCGTGCATGAAACACTGGTGAGAGCAACTCTGCCTTTCTGATGCCTCCTCGAGGGAGGCAGCTACATAAGACTTTCCACCCTGCATCCTTACAGCCTCTCCATCTCTCATGCCCTGGCTCCTAGGCTGCTCTGCCACAAATGGACTTCATACAGAAAACTGGAATGGAGAAGTTTCTGATATATTCATGAACGATAAGAAAGCAATGAAAACTGAGGGTCCCCACCTATTTTCTGCTGTTCCTCCAAGGCCTGGGCCTGAGTCTACCATAAACCTCCCACTTTACTCAGTTTTGAAATGAAGAGTTTCTGAAACAAACAAACAAAAAATCACCAGTTTTTCCCCTTATGGCCTTTTTCAGTTCTAGAATTCAATCCAAGACCCCACATTGCTATGTCGGATCTTGGATTGAATTCTGTTTCTTTAATCTCCTCCAATCTGTGACAATTCTTCAGTCTTTATTTTTTATAATTTTGAAATTTTTGAACACTAGTGATCAGTTATTTTGTGGAATGTCCCTCAATTTGAGTTTTTCTCTGGTTTAACTAGGGTTATGGGTTTTGGGAAAGAGGTGAAGTGCCCTTCTCATCACATCATATCACAGAGCACATATCAACATGAGGTGGTATTGGCTAGGTTTCTCTGCTGTTAAGTTTCTGTGTTTCCCTTTCCATACTCTGTTCTTTGGAAATAAGTCACTAAGACCCACCTACACTCAAGGAGAAGAGAATTAAGCTCTACCTTCCGGAAAGAGGAATATCCACATACGTTATTTGAAATTCTTCTTTAAGAAAGATTTGTTCTTTCTCCCCCATTTATTCAGTCATTTATTTCTATCAGTATTGACTTGTGGATATGTATGTATTTTATTCTTTGGGCTATAATCCAGCATCATCAGATTGTTCCAGTTTTAGTTATTAGGACTTTGTTTAAGTTGGTTCCTCTGTCTCTTTGACATGGCCCCATCCTTTTGATTTTTGAACACTTCCTTACTTTCTGCATCTCTAAAATGCTCCAGGCTCATCCTGTATCTTCTTTGATCCAGAGCTAGTATCAACCATTTCTCCAAGGAGTCCCAATTCCTTTTATTTTACAATGTTATTAAAAGAGTTCTCCCGAAAAATTTTCCTTGTGTGGCCCCTTTGGTCAGTCAACCACAGCTCCTGGCAACTGATTTATTTTCTGGCTCTATAAGTTTGCCTTTTCCAGAATGTCCTATAATGGAATCATATAATATGTAGTCTTTTGGGTCTGGCTTCTTTTCATTTGTTAAAATGCATTTGTGATTCATCCATCTTGCTGGGTGACTTAATAACTTGTTCCTTTTGTTACTGAATAGTGTTCCTTGTATGGATGTACCAATAACTTGTTCGTTTTATTACTGAATATTATTCCTTGTAGGGATCTACCACAGTTTTTCCATTCACTTGTTAGACATCTTGATTATTTCCAGTTTTTGTCAATTATGAAAAAAAGCTACTATAAACATTTGTGTGTAGGTTTTTGAGTATACATAACTTTTCAGATCGCTTGGGTAAATACATTGGAGTGGGATTGCTGAGTGGTATGGTAGGTATATGTTTAGCTTCATAAGAAACAGCCAAACTGTTTTCCAAAGTAGCCATATCATTTTGCATTTCCACCAGCCATAAATGAGAGTTCCCATTACTACAAATCCTTGCCAGTATTTGGTATTGTCACTTTTCTAGGTGTATTATGATATCTCAGTGTGGTTTTGTTTTGTTTTGTTTTAAGACAGGAGTCTCACTTTGTCGCCATCAGCAGAGTGGCGTGGTGTCATAGCTCACAGCAACCTCAAACACCTCCAAGTAGCTGGGACTACAAGCACCTGCCACAATGCCTGAGTACTTTTAGAGATAGGGTCTCACTCCTTTTTGGGCTGGTCTTGAACTCCTGAGCCCAAGCAATCCACTCACTTTAGTCTCCCAGAGTGCTAGGATTACAGTCTCACTTTGTTTTTTAAATCAACTTTTTATTTCAGAATAGTTCACAGGAGAATTGTCAAGATGGTACAGACAGGGGCAGCGCCTGTGGCTCATCAAGTAGGGCGCTGGCCCCATATACCGAAGGTGGCGGGTTCAAACCCGGCCTCGGCCAAACTGCAAAAACAGAAAAATAGCCAGGTGTTGTGGTGGGCGCCTGTAGTCCCAGCTACTCGGGAGGCTGAGGCAAGAGAATCATCTAAGCCCAGGAGTTGGGGTTGCTGTGAGCTGTGTGACGCCACAGCACTCTACCGAGAGCGATAAAGTGAAACTCTTGTCGCTACAAAAAAAAAAAAAAGATAGTACAGACAGTTCTCATCTACCTTTCTAGATAATCATGTTGTCCATAGAGATAGTTTAATTTCTTATTTTCTAATCTGTATAACTTTTTATTTCTTTTTCTTACACTATTATACTAGCTAGGACTTCTACTAAGATGTTACGGAGAATAGTGAGGGAGGACTTCCTTGCCTTGTTCCTCATCTTATGATGCAACATATTCAGAATTAAGAATGATGCCAGTTGTAGGCTTTTCATACATAAATTTTATTAAGTTAAGAGAATTTCTTACTATTCATAGTTTTCTGAGTTTCTGTCATGTATAGATGTTGACTTTCACTGAATGCTTTTTTGCATTTATCAATCAACATGATCATGTTTTTAACCTAAAGTTAATTTAATCTGATGACTATCGAGATCCAAATGTTGAACCAGCCTCATATTTATTAGGTGAACCTCTTTAATCATGATGCATTATCCATTTAATATATTGCTGGATGTGATTTGCTAGTATTTTGTTGTGTATTTTTGCATATTTGTTCTTGAGGGATGTTTGTAGTTTTTCGTTTTTTGTACTATCATTGGTTTTGATGTTAAGATAATGCTAACCTCATAAAATGAGTTAGAAAGTATACTTCTTTCTCTTCTATATCTTAAAGAAATTGTAAAGATGTAGCATCCATTCTCACTTAGATGTGTGGTAGAATTCACTAGTGAAACTATCTAAGCCTGGAGATTTCTGTTTTGGAAGATTTTTAGCTTCCAAAATTAATTAATTTATTATATACAGAACTCTTTAGGCTTTTTCTTCTTAGTAAATTGTAATAGTTTCTGTGTTTCAGGGAATTGTTTCATTTCATCTATAAGGTATCCAATTTATGGGCATAGAGTTGTTTATAGTATGTGCTTATTGTCTGTGGGATCAGAAATGACATTCTTTCATTCCTGCTGTTAGTAATTTGAATCCCCTCTCTCACTTTCACTTTTTTACTCTTTGTTTTCCTCTCCCATCCGCCTAGAGAGAGGCTTATTGTTTTTGTTTGTTAGCTTTATTTGTTTTTATCTTTTCCTAGCTTTATCAAGGTGTAAGTGACAAAACTGTGTGTGTGTGTATATGTAGATACATTCACATACATACACACACACAAAAACATATACACTTTAGAGATAGGGTCTCATTCTGTTGCCCAGGCTAGAGCACAGCAGTGTGATAGCTCACTGTAGTCTGGAATGCCTAGGCTTCAAGTAATTCTATTGGCTCAGCCTCCAAACGTGCTGAGACTATGGGTATGTGCCACCATGCCCAGTTAATTTTTGTTTTCATTTTTTTGTAGAAATAGGATCTCACTATGTTGCCCAGGCTGGTCTTGAACTGCTGGCCTCAATTTACCCTTCTACCTTGGCCTGTTAAAGTGCTGGAATCCTAAATGTGAGTCACTGCACCTAGCCAAAATTATATATTTTTAAGGTATACAACATGATGATTTGATCTACATATTTTTTGTGGAATGGATACCAAATCAAGTTAGTTAACACATCCATCACCTCACATAGTTACCATTTTTTACTTTATTTTTGTTTTATTTTATTTTTTCTTTTCATTTCCATTTCATTTCATACAGAGTCTCTGTCATCCAGGCTGGAGTGTACTGACCTCATCACAGTTCACTACAACCTCAAATTCCCAGGCTCAAGTGATTCTTCTGCCTCAGCCTCCCAAGTTGCTGGGACTATAGGTACATGCCATGATGCCCAGATGATTTTTTCTACTTTTTGTAGACAGTAGTCTCACTTTTACTAAGGATAAGTCTCCAACTCATGGCCTCAAGCAGTTCTCCTGCCTTGGCCTCCCAGAGTGCTAGGCATACAAGCGTAAGCCACTATGCCTAACCATTACCATCTTTATTGACTGCAGTCACTGTGCTGTACATTAGATCCCCAGAACTTTTTTTTTTTGTTTTTTTTTGTTCAGAGAAGATTTATTTGTAATAGTCACAGAACTAAAAATGATCCAAATGTTCATCAGCAGATAAATGAACAAACTGTGGAACATCCGTGCAATGGAATACTACATGCAAAAACCATGAGTAAGCCTCAAAATCATTGTGCAAGTGACAGAAACAAGACACAAAAGAGTCCATGTGGGTTTTTTTGTTTGTTTGTTTTTACTTTGCGGACTGAGTTTATTTTACTTCTGGTTATAAGAA
>CAUYRH010165928.1:0-23785 GCA_963574655.1 Perodicticus potto | reverse complement strand
GCCCGGCTATTTTGTTTTTGTTGTTGCAGTTATCTTTGCTGTTTAACTGGCCCAGGCCAGGCTCGAACCCACTAGCCTGGGTGTATGTGTCCAGTGCCCTACCCATTAAGCTACAGGCACTGCCAGGTTTTGGTATTCTTGCAAGTACTCCTGCTGTTAGTACATCAAACTGCTGTGAAATATACACTCTTATATATACTTGCATACACATATATTTATATATCCATATACATTTGTTTCTCTCTTTCTCCCTTTCTGCATATAAAGGATATGAGACAGAGATTATATGTGGCCCACAAAGTGGCGTTAAAATATTTACTATCTTGCCATTTATTAGAAAAGCTTGATGATCCCTGCTAGAAAATAACAGCTTAGTTATCTCCTAAATGATCCATTTATGCCTCATTGTTATTTGGACAACTTCTAATATTTAGGCTTTTTTCACCCACACAGACATATATTTTCCCGTTCTGTGATTTTTCTGTTTTATTCCCCTTTTTTGTGTCCCATGGTGCACAAAATAGAATAAAACATAAAATAAATTAGGCAAGTTTATTTTCCTTCATTGTTTCACCTTTTTGCCTTTATTAAGAAATGTTTGGGACTCGGGGTGGGGGTTCACACCCATGGTAATAACACTCGGAGAGGCTAAGATCAGTTTGGTCAGGAGTTTGAGACCAACTGGAGCAAGAGGAAGCCCCCATCTATAAAAAATATAGAAAACTCAGCCAGATGTGGTGGTTTATGCTTATAATCCCCGCTGTTTAAGCAGGTGAGGCCAAGAGGATTGCTTGAGCCCAGGAGTTTGGGGGTGTAGAGACCTGTGATGATGCCACTGCACTCTCGCTGGGCCAACAGAAGAAAGAAAAAGTAAAAGAAATGTTTTGGACTTGAAGAAATAAAATTATTTTCCTCTATGGTGTTCTAATTTGTTTGTACTTTTGCTTTGTAGATGTAAGCCTTTGATACTCTTGGAATTGATATTTGGTTTTGGTATGAAGGAGAACTTGAGATTCAGTTTTCTCTTTTCTGTCTGTGGATAACCAATTATCCAGCCCTTTTTATTTTTCTGCAATACCATCACTTTCATAAATCAAATTCCTACATTAACATAAATTACTTTCTGGATTTTCTTTCAATTAGTCTATTTTATGTATCCTATGTTAATACTAAACTCTTTTTATAATTTATAGCTCTATAGGATAATAAATTGGTATAGTCATCTCAGAATCTAATTTGGTATCATTGAGCAGATATGGAAATGTACATATCACAAATGCCAGCAATTTTATTAATAGAAAAATATTTTATGAAATCGTGTGTTTGAATGTATATATGTGTGTGCACATCTATTTTTACCTGCATTCAAATATAAATGGAGACATGAACAAAAAATGTTTCTAGAAGCAGTTTATTACAGCAAGAAATTGGAAACAATGCAAAGTCCCACAAGAGAAAAACAAATAATCTTAAAAGAGTTGTAAGGCATATAATAAAGTCAGATGGAACCAACCACAACATTGTATTTCTCCAAAAAATTATATTAAGAAAAGTCACAGAAAATTTTGTATAGTGTGCTTCCACTGATATGAACTAGAAAAACATGAAAAACTAAACAATGCATTGTGTAAACACATATTCATATGTTTTTAAGATAAAAATGAAAAACAAGAAAAGTAGAAGCAAAATCTTAGGATTATGGTTACCTCTGATTTCGGGGGGAAATACACAGGGGTTCCTAAGAGATGACTGACAATCTGACGATTAGAACATTTACATCTATTTAAAATGAATGAACAACAAATCGATTATAGGTGGATCAATGAAAGGACACTGATTCCAAATTTAATACATTCACCATTATTGGATTGATTTTATAGCATGTTAAATTTTTATACATATTATTAAAATTAAAATGTTTCCTTTCTTTGAAACCATAATAATGTCACATTACCATTTCTTAAGTTTATATTTTTACCATTCAGTATGGAAAGGACATTACAAGCATCAACTCTTATCTTAACATCAAACCTGGAAGAATTCTCTCCAGATATCAAAGATACTAACTGGTTTGATTGCCTTCCACATACCTAAATTTATCCATTCTAAACAATATGTCCTTTCACACAATTTTGGTATATTTTAAGACAAAAGTGCCAGGATTACATAAACTAGAATCCTTAATCTTTCAAAATATCAGTCAAACTATATTCATGGGGAGTGGTAATTTGTAAAAAAAGAAAAAATGAGATTGGAATTCAACACTTGGCTGCATATGTTCTGCTCTGGTCTCCATTTTGTTCATTATAAAGATATTATTAATCATTTCTGCTAGCTCAGGTGAAAAACTGCAAACAATCTGAGATAATTATTATTTGGTTGAAGAATATAACCTTGATTTGGAGGCCAGCCAGCCTCTCACTGAATTATTTCTAACTACCTACTTATATCTTAAGTACAGCTGGGAGAGTTTGTCCTATCTGCATTCCAGCAATCGCCTAGGCAATTGTGGTGATCCATACCGTGGTATGAATTCAAACTGAAATCTAAAATTTATGAAGCCTAATACACTTCTTCTCACATCTTCCTTGGAGAGGTTTTGGTGGTAAGGTTTTGGGATTCAAAGCATATCCACATGGAAACACAGTCTACAAGCAAAAGAGAGAAAAGGCGGGAGAGTGAAAGGATTTACTGAGTCCCTTCTTAGGAATTCCGCCTCTGTGTCAGGCAGTCAGCCAGATGATTCCCATCTCATACCTGATTTATACCCCCAACTCTGTGGGTTAAGTATTGTCCTCGTTTTGACACCTATGAGAAAAGACTTCAGTGAAGTTATTGTGAAATGCACTTCAGACGGCAAGGGGCAGACCCAAGGGTCAAAGATCTTGCACTTTTGATCTTACATTGTAGCACGAGTACATTTTGAACTATACAGAGTAGTGCAGTGGCTACTATAGTGGTGACACACAACAGACACTAACCACTTGTGGCTCTTGAACACTTAAAATGGACTAAACCAGAGTTGTGCTGCAAATATCAGAGGAACACTGGAGTTCGAAGACTTAATAAGAAAAGCTTATGTGAAATAACTCAAAATGTAAAACCAAAATGTAAAAACATGTTGCAGTGATAAATTTTAGGATATATCACATTAAGCTAAAATGATGGAAATTCATTTTATACATTTTTCTATGCATTTCCAAAATGAGACTACTAGGGATTTTTAAATATTTCATTAGCACCTTATATTTCTTTTGGGCAATGCTGATTTTTTTTTCCTGAGGGGGACATAGTGAGACTCTATCTCTTAAAAAAAGAAAAGAAGTGTGTGTTTTGATGCATTACTGGTAGGAGTATAAATTAATCAAATACTTTGAATAAATTTTGGCCATAACTGGTAAAGACTGAAATATGCATACATCTTTAAGCACTTACACTTCTGGGTACCTAAACTAAACTATTACACATATGTACAAAGAGAAAGATATAGAAATGGGCTCGGCGCCCATAGCACAGTGGTTATGGTGCCAGCCACACACACCAAGGCTGGTGGGTTTGAACCTGGCCTGGGCCAGCTAAACAACAATGACAACTGCAAAAGAAAAAACAGCTGGGTGTGGTGGGCTCCTGTAGTCCTAGCTATGTGGGAGGCTGAGGCAAGAGAATCGCTGAAGCCCTAGACTTTGAGGTTGCTGTGAGCTGTGATGCCACAGCACTCTACCAAGGGTGACATAAGGAGACTCTGTCTCAAAAAAATACATATATAAGAATGTTCACTGCAGCACTATTTATAATAACAAAAGAAAAAGATGGGTGGAGGAATAACAAAACTAACCAGCAATGAACCTATTCTTACAAGGGAATGTTATATACCCGTAACGTGTCAACCTGAATAAAACTCAGAAACAGAATATTGAGTGAGAAAAGCAAGTCGCAAAAGAATGTTACAGTGTGCTTCTACTTTGACGCGTTTTTTTTAAAGAAACAATTACTAGATGTATGTGTGTTTTATAGAGAGAGAGAAGGTTCATGGCTGCATGCATGTGTTGATGTGTAGAAATGAAATATAAAATAACCACACCACAGAAATGGCAACTTTACAATAAGAGTTACTTCTGGGGAGGGAGGAAGAAAGATTGAAAAGAAGACTGCTAACTAAAGCTATGCATTTGAATTACTTTTTAAAAAGGACAAAGAGTTCTAAACCAAAAACCACACACACCAATAATTGCTCTACAAAGAGATGGTATGATGATAACATGTCAACAAGTAAAGGTCGGTGAAAACAGGAAAAGAGAGATTGATGGGCCTAAGAAGGTCCAGGGAGATTTCTTAGACGGGGAGGCTCAGAGCTGAGCCTTGAAGGGTGGGCAGGATTTCCATAGGCGGAGATAGGATGAAGGGGAAGAGCAGAGACAGAGAGAGATGAACACAGAGGCAAATGGAGAAACCCAGGTCATCCCAGGCAGCTGCGGTGAAGGGTGAGGAAGAAGCGGGTGTTGGAGTCCTCTGCAGATGAGGGAAGTATTACACACTTTAGGGCTTCCTTCAGAAGGTATTAAAGCAACCTGAAGACCAAGCCCCACCCTTTATGGCCCTGCCCACGTATGGGAGTACTTTGCATGTACCAAACTCTTCATCATAATAGGACAGAATGAAAGCAACGCCACCTAAGGGGAAATACAAGTTTTGGCTTCTTGGAGTTTTGCAAGAAAAAAGAAAAACTAGATTATAGCCTCCATTATGCCTCTTCGTCAAGAATGTATAAAAAAGAAACTAAATTTTGGCAGAAAGTTCTGGAAAGTCCATACATGTAAGGTTAGGGTCAGCATTGAGAGCCCCTACCCTTTCTAGTGTAAGTGCCAATTCTCTTTTTGTTGCTGTTATTGCTGTTTTGGAGACAGGGTCTCGCTCTGTCTCCCCTGTTAGAGTGCAAGGTGTCATAGCTCACAGCAACCTCACACTCCTGGGCTCAAGAGCTCCTCCTGCCTCAGCCACCCAAGTATGGACAATGCTGATGTAGATGCTTCTATAAGGAGCCCGAAAAATTTGGTTTTAGAAGACATTTGTTCTCATTACTCACTATAATATCCTAAGCCAAATCTTAGTTTAACTAACTAAGTCTTTTTCATCTAACAAATGTAGACAATAGCAAATGCTGTGCATGGATTACTTTAGGCCTAACGGCAAAATATGTAAGGTATTCTCCAAGCATCTGTACTGTTTGAGACAGGGTAATGGTAACCATCTGTCTGACACTCTAAATTCTACATTTTGAAGCCAGCTGGACTTCAAAAGCTATACTTTCCCCTCTTATTGTACTGCTTCTATACACAAAAGGTCAATAGTACCTTCAGCATCATGAGATCTCAACACCAAGTAGGGAGGTAAGGATATTAATGTTTCAGATCATCAAATGTGTATACAATATAGGCTTTCAAAAAAGAAGGCTTTTAATGCGCTTTTAGTGTTGGCAATAAAGATTTCAGCACTATTTGCCATAGAAAACCTGCCCAGAGATAATAAGTATTTAACATTTTCCTACAAGTCTACTTTATTTACTTAATTACATGCAAAAATCACTCAAAGTGGTAAAGTGCTTAGCTGTTACTAAAGAAATATGTGATTATATGTTAGATGCTAATTTGGAGTCCACTGCACAAAATTCTTGGTTGTGAGTGTTACCTGAGGCTATAAACCATTCCTGTAGAGGTCCTTGTAGTTCAAGAATTCTTGGTGATATTTCAACCTTATTCTATGAAGATGATCACAAATACACTTTATATTACATTACAAAACTCATGCTGTGGGTTCTAATATTAGCCCAGCATTTCTTCTCACCAAGAGTCCATGGTAATGTGAAACCAATGTAGGTGAGAACACACTGCTGATCTATTCTGAGCCCTTTTTTACAGTCCTATATTGTTCTCCTGTACTGAATTTCTCCTAAGGATCCTTGCTATTAAGTGCAGGCAATCTGTACATGCCAACAACAATCTTTAAGGACGGGTCCTCAGGAGGTAACAGCTGCTATGGAAGTCTTTGCTTCCCACCAATAAACTCCACTGAATGCTAGTTACCTGATTTTCTTATTATCCCAAAGCACTGTGAGGGTTTCCCGGACAGTTTCTTTCCTCTAATGAGTCTGTATCTGCATTCTCTCAAATGAGAGACCAGCATGTGGTGCTGTAATGATGATCAGGGAGATATTTTAAGCAACTTTCGGCATGGAAAGTCACTTCTGGAGTCAAATCTGAGCTGAAACGGAGATGCCTTTGAAGAAAGGATGACCCTGTGGCCCCTCCTGGACCACACCATCGTATGGGAAGCTGCTCGGGGACATTCACGTCTAATTACTTTCTGCCCCAAATTGTGAATGTAACAACTGCAAACAGCTGTTTTCTAAGAACTAATGATGGTTATTTGTATCCCAAATCATCTCTGTGTTCCTGATTTTCTCTGAGTTTATTCTGATAGCATCGTCCTACACACCACGAACAACAAAATGGTCCACATACAAAAAGTGCAAAATAAGGGTGTGTCAAAGGAATTAGCATCAAAGGTGATGTATTTCCTGTTGAGTCAGTTCTTTCTTACTAAAAATGGATGAGTTAATACGTATGTGTTATGTGTGTACATTTTAACTACATACAACTTAACTGTGTGTGTGTGTGTGTGTGTGTGTGTGTGTGTGTGTGTGTGTGTGTGTGTAAACAATATGTCAGCCTGGAGGAAAGTTTGGAGCTCTAAAGAAACTCTCTTGACAGCAGATACCCGAGCTGCACTGGCACGCTCTCTTCTCCTCTAATGAAAAGCAAGGATGATTCTCTCTGATTTGACATGAATTCCCAAGACTAACACCACAGTTTGCTCTGCTTCCTGCCCATGGACACAGGCTCCATTGCCAAATGCCAAGGGTTTAACAATAGTTAATCTCTTAGAAGGAGCAGGTGGCCCCTACCACTACTTCTTCTATTATTCTCTAAGGTACCCTGGGTCTCAGCCGGTGGCTTCATGTCAGAGTTGGCAGAAGTCCAGAGTTTGACTGACTTCCTTGTTACCCCTCTAATTTCTTTTTTAATATCCATCTTTGTTTCATGTTGATTTTCATTGTCAGTGACCAAAAAAGCTCTCGAGTGTGAGTTCAATTTTGACAAACATGTTTTACGGCTGCTTTTCCCTAGACCAACTCCATCTCAGCATCTGAATATCCTGTCTCTCAAAAGCAATGGAAATACTAGCAAGAGAGACCGGCCACGGCTGTCTCCAAATCTGTGTACATCCACTCTCTGATGTATTTTTGTCTACACTGTAAGTCAAACAATAACCCTAGCAGAATCTACAGTTCTTGTTTTTTCATTTGGGCTGAGAATATATTACGATGCAAAAGAATATTTGAAAATTTTCAAAGTTGAAGAAATGTCTCTTTGGGTGATTAAAAAAAAACACGCACATTCTAAAAATTGTGATATGAACTTGCTTTATCCAATGTTCCTTAATGCTCATAAAAAGTAGTAAAATTGGCATCTATTCCTCCTTTGCTTCAGCTCCTAGTTGTAAACTCTACCTGAATTTGTACAGTCATAATCTATAGCTTTCTTCCAGAGCTTATTTTAAACAGGCAGCACAAGAGGGACTATAATTTTCCGCAAGAAAAATGCACCATAGGAGATCAACCTAGTTCTCATTTGACTTCAGCAACATTAGTAAATACCTAACACCCTGCAGACGTTGATTCACTGTCTTGAGAATAAATAGAAATTGAATAAATCATTTCAAATGTACCCATTTATTCCATTTATACCTAGAAAAACTTTTGGAATCGCAGACGCAAGTAAAAGAGGAAAGATTTTGCAGGAGAATGTGAATTTCGCTGTCAGGCAATCTGGATTCATTGTAGAAAGCAGTTTCTCAAGAGGGTAATATCGAATGGTTACATGTATACTCCTTTGTTTATCGCTTCTGTATTTATTGTTGATCTGTTTCTTTATTGGATAATGTATGTTTCTTAATGATGTTACTCTAAAAAACTGTACAGAGGTTATACAAACATCTAATTTTTTGATAATCGCTGTGAGAAAATGTATAGCTTGAAATTAGTAGGCATTGCCTTGATCCTATTCTGCATTAAGCTACTCAAATTTAGACACTGGGTCTTATTATGGTGCAAAATCTGAAAGATCACCTCGTATGAAGTGAGTGTCCAACAAACGTGTCTAAATGCCACACAAAGTAATCGCCATAAGAAAGCTGTACAAGTTATATGTGACAGATAGAAGACATGTCTTACGACCTGAATAAATAATGTTATTTTTAACTTTAAGCTGTTGAATTACATGTGTAGGAGATTAGAAAAAAGGCAATGATAAATAATACCTAGAAGGAATACACAGCATGCTATTTTTTTTGTTTTTATGATAATGTTGCAGAAAAATTTCAAATATCATTTGCTCTACCTCCCTAGTTCAATTTTCCATCTCTCCATATTTCCTTACCTCCTCACCCTCTAGGAGACCATCTTGGAATTTATATTATCTTTTACAGTCTATATTTCAGAAATTTATACACACATAGCCCTCATATATAGCATGTATAGTAGTGGATTTGAGTATATATATATATATGTGTGTGTGTGTATATATATATATATATAATGATATGAACAGGGAAAGGGCCTATAACTTGGTCTTTACTTTCAATAATGTTTTTATTTGTACCTACATTCATGTTCTTTAATTCATTTCCCTGCTATGTAGTGGCTCCTTAATTATTTATACTCTTTCTAATGAAACACGTGTGTTGTGTTCTACTTTTTTCTCCTAAGAAAAAAACACTAACTGCAGTTAAAAACATATTAATGTGCCTTCATGAATACATCGTGCTGGAGAGTTCTAGATGATACACAGAACTGTAGATCATTTGATACAAGCATACCTTGGAGACACTGCAGGTTCAGCTCCAGAGCACCTCAAAAAAGGAAAGATCACACCAAAGTGAGTCACAAGCATTTCAGTGAATATGAAAGTTATATTTATACTATACCATAATCTATTAAGTGTGCAACAATATTATGTCTTGTGTTTACCTTTGTTAAAAATACTTTATTGCTGAAAATGCTACCATTTAGTTAGTTTGGGGGGAGGGTAAACAGGTGGCACGGAAGAGGCTAAAGGTGGAGAGTGGGAACCCAATTGTAGCTGGGAACCAAATTGTGGCTAGGAGCTGTTTCCTTGTGGGATCTTACACTGTAAGAAGTTGCTAGAGACCTTTAACTGACCTAGAGTTCATTATCATCGAACAAGCATCACATGAGTGGAGCTTTTGTTTAGGATTCTGGGGAAACTACATGCATAGAAAGGAAAACTGTTACATAACTTGAATGAAACCTGTTATGTAATCTGTTATGTGATCCCAATTTGTCAATGAGCCCAAAGGTGAGAAAGAACAACCAATCCTGCTGGGAGAAAGGTGGGACAAACCAGGGAGCGTATAAAAGGCAGCATGTTCTCAGACTCTGGCTCTCTCTCCACTCATGGAGACTGACCCATTTCTCTCTCTTGGGAACATATCTTCACATTGTGTCACTTCGTGTAACTTCCCTCTTCATTTTCACTTTGTATAGCTTCTTTTTTAAAAAAATGTTACTGTAATAAACTATGTTGGATTGCTCTATATCTGTCATCACTCTCTAGTGGCTCAACTTGGTACCGTACTCATTCTTGACACTGGGGACTAGGGGACCAGGGACCTTCAGGTGGACTTTACAATCTGAACCTTCAGCGAGTTGTCATTTTTGCTGGTGGAGGGGTCTTGCTGCTTCACCTGGAGTGTATGCTGTGTCAAGAACTCAAGAAACAATTTTCACTCTTCATCTACAAAAAAAGCAAATCCTCATCCATTGCTCCCAATCATGAGATTACAGCAAGTCAGTCATAACATCAGTATCAACTTTTAATTCTTGTTCTCTTGATATTTCTGACCCATTTATGTTAATTTCTGAAGTCCCTCAAAATGATCAATAAGGGTTGGAATTGACTTCTTTCAAACTACATTTTATGTTAATATTTTCACCAATTCAAATAAATCAAAATGCTCTTGAAAGCTTCCAAAGTGGTGAATACTTTCCAGAAAATTATCAGTTTATTTTGCCCAGATGCACCAGAGGAATCATTAGCTATGGAAGCTATACAGACTTACAAAATGTATTTCTTGAATACTAAGACCTGAGAGAGAAAATTACTCCTTGACCCACGGGCTGCACAAAGAATTTTGTGTTATTGGGCATGAAAACAATTACCTTGTACATCTTCATCAGAGCTCCCAAGTAGGTGAGCTGTCAGTGATCGGTAATATGCTGAACACAATCCTTTTTTCTGAGCAGTAGCTCTCAACCATGGGCTTAAAAATATTTAGAAAACTATGCTCTAAATAGATGTGCTGTCATTTAAGCTTTGTTGTTTAACTGATAGAGCACAAGCAAAGAAAATTTAGCATAATTCGCAAAGGCTTTAGAGTTTTTTTGAATGGCAAAGGAGCATTGGATTCAACTTCAAGTCACCAGCTCATTAGCCTCAGAAGAGAGCCAGCCTGTCCTTTCAATCTTTGAAGCTGGGCATTAACTTCTCTCTAGGGATAAAGTCCGAGATGACACCTTCATCTACACTGAAAATCTGTTGTGAAGTGTAGCCGCTGGTTTGTATCATAATCCTGAAAGCCACAATCCCAAACAGCATAATTGCAATGTTGAAATCCCAAAAGATCAAAATCCCTTAAAGTTTAAAATTCCTTCTGCCCAAAATTCCAAAAGTCAAAACCACAAGATAGTTGCATCATATTGGGTGGAATTATTACCTTTATATTGTCTTTATTTGAAAATTGGGTGTAATTTAAGGAAGTCCATATGGTGCTTAAATTGTCAAGGGGTGAATTTGTGGACTTAATATTAGGTGTCAACTTAATTGGATTAAGGAATTTCTAGAAACCTGAAAAGCATTATTTGTGTTTGTTTGTGAGGGTGTCTCCAGAGGTGCTTAGTGTGGGATTCTGAGTGGACAAGGTAGGGGATGTCTGCTCTCAACCTTGGCAGGCACCATCCGATCAGCTCGGGATTCTGAGAGACCAAAGGCAGAAGGTGAACGGGTCTCTCTCTGGGAGTCAGGACTGACTTTTCTTCTAATAGCATCAGAAATTTGACCCCCGAAAGTGCGTTATCAGGACAGGGACTGTGTACAAGCATTGCACATGTCCATTTAAACGTTGAAACTTCTTCCAAAGACATGTCCTTCTTGTACATTTGCATTTGTGAATGATAGAATTTCTTGAGATCATGACTCTTTCGGCAACTGTGTGTGTGGTGATGATTCATCAGCGTGATTGATCTCATCACACAAATTGAGTTGTTTTAAGATGATCACATGCCATTTGTCACACTGGGTCAATCACCTGCTTGGCATGTGTGTCCCAATCCCTGTTCGACTGCCATTAGGATTCCTGAGTGCTTACACTCGCAAAAATATGCATGTCAATATCACCCATTGTATTGCATGAAGTGACCTATCAAGTGTTCCATCATGCTTGTCTATGTTCTTCAAATAAACCTCTTTTATTATTATTATTATTATTATTATTATTATTATTATTATTATTATGAGAGAATCAACCCTGAGTAGAGTTTTGTGGCATCAGAGCTCACAGCAACCTCAAACTCTTGGTCTCAAATGATCCCCTTGCCTCAGCCTCCCTAGTAGCTAGGACTACAGGGAACTGCCACAATGCCTAGCTATTTTTAGAGATAGAGTCTCACTTTTGCTCAGGCTGGTCTTGAACTCCTGAGCTCAAGAGATCCACCTGCCTTGGCCTCCCATAGTGTGCGAGGATTACAGGCCTTAGCCACCACACCTGGCAAAATACACCTCTTTTAAAAAATATAAATGAATATCTCTTGGAGAATTTGTTATTATATTTTCCAAAATTGCATTTTTAGGAATTTGATCTTCTGTGATTTTAATTTTTGGTATTTTATACTTTATGGCATTTTATCTTTTAATATTTCAACATTTGGGTATATTGCATCTTTCAAAATTATGATTTTGAAATCACAGCCATCTTCATCAATGGCCTTAGCCCAATTTTCTGTCTAACTTGCTGCAGCTTCTCCATTAGCACTTGCTACTTCACGTTGGACTTTTATGTTGTGAATTGGTTTCTTTCCTTAAACTTCATGAACCAACCTCTGCTAGCTTCAATCTTTGTTTCAGAAGCTTCCTTACCTCACTCGGACTCCACGGAATTAAACGGAGTTAGGGTCGTGCTCTGGATTAGGCTTTGACGTAGAGAATGTTGCTGTCTCTATCAGCAATAATGCTGTTTTATTTTTTTGTCATTCATGTGTGCACTAGAGTAGCACTTCTCATAATCTCCTTCAAGAGCTTTTCCTTTGTAGTCACTACTTGGCTAACTGTTTGGTGAAAGAGTCCTGGCCTTTGGTCTACCTAAGATTTCCATATGCCTTTCTCACTAACCCTGATGATTTCTAGCTTTCGATTTAAAGTGACAGATACACGTTCCTCATTTCACTTGAATACTTAGAGGCCATCTTAGAGTTAATACCTGGCCTAATTTCGATACGGTTGTGACTCAGGGAACAGAAAAGCCTAAGGAGGGGAAGAGAGATGTGGGAATGTCTGATTTGTGGAGCAGTAGAACAAATGCAATATTTCTTTTTTATTAAACCAACCATCTTACGTGGGCTTTGTTCACGGTGCTTTAAAATAATTTCAGGAGCACCATCAAAGGTCACTAATCACAGGTTACCATAAAAGATATAA
This sequence comes from Perodicticus potto, assembly GCA_963574655.1. Lineage (NCBI taxonomy): Eukaryota > Metazoa > Chordata > Mammalia > Primates > Lorisidae > Perodicticus > Perodicticus potto. The sequence goes on along the minus strand of CAUYRH010165928.1, from coordinate 10,958 downwards.
TAATAATGAAGAAGTTAAAAGTATTGTGAGAATTACAAAATCCAACACAAGACATCAAGTGAGCACACACACGCTATCGGAAAAATGGGGAAAACGGTGCCAATAGATTTGCTCAACACAGGATTGCTACAATTCTTCAGACTGTAAAATATGCAATATCTATAAATCACAGTAAAGCAAAGTACAATAAAATCAGGGAAGCCCGGATATACATTTTCTAGATATTGCCAATAGATAATTGACCAAACTTGCACTTCCACAATGTTTCCATTATGTTTGCCTCCAGTTAATATTATCAGTCTTTTTAATTTTTGCACATAGAGTGAGTCTAACATGCTATCTCCTTGTTGTTAGTTATTGTATTTTTGACAGTGGCATTATTAAAAGGTTATTTTTATTTCCTTCCTTCTTTAATGTATTCTTCTAATTTTTTTTCTTTAATTAATATACATGTATATTGAAAAATTAAACAACTAATATATGTTTTCCTTTTTTGTTCTTTCATTCGAATTCAATGAGCATTCATTTTAACATTGTCTTGATTTCTACAAATACAGGGATAAATTGCTTTTTTAAAAAAGCTGTAACTATAGTTCTTGATATCACAGAACTTGCAGTTTAACCAGGCAGACAAATATAAAACAAGAGGACAATAATAAACTCCGTTACTGTGCGTTAACTACAAATGTAAAGTATATGGGAGCAAAGAAGGAGCAGAGAAATGGGATTAAGTTGCTCTAAGAGTAGCATTTCAAGAGAATTTTTCTGAATATGTGATGAACGAATTCACATTAATTTTCATTTGAGGATATTGTAGGCTTCAGCTTAGGATCTAAGTTGGAGAATTTGTAGTAAGAATAATATACAAACATAAATACATAGACTAGGTCAGAATGATCTGAAAATGAATGAATATTAAAATTCATTTTAGGGCCAGGCGTAGTGGCTCATGCCTGCAATTCTGGCACTCTGGGAGGCCAACGTGGGTGGATCGCCTGAACTCAGGAGTTCAGAGACCAGCCTGAGGAAGGAGGGAGACCTCATCTCTAAACATAGCTGAGTGTTGTGGTGGCAGCTACCTGTAGTCCCAGCAACCTGTAGTCCCAGCTACTTGGAAGGCTGAAGCAAGAGGATCACTTGAGCCTGGGAGTTTGAGGTTGCTATGAGCTATGATGTCACAGCTCTCTAACGAGGATGACAAAATGAGACTTTATCTCAAAAAAAGATAAATAAATAAATAAATAACATTCATTTTAAGAGACAATGTCAGTGTTGATAGGTTGAATCAGGATACTTCCTTCTTCAGGATTTCCCAAATGACTGTTAGTTCCCTGGTCTTAGTTTCCAGAACCATGAGGTAGAAACAGAGTAGAGTGGAAAAGGAAGCCGACAGCGACAGCTATAACAAGTTCCCCACACTTCTGACCTGGGGTCACAATGGGGATGATTGCAATGGTGAACGTCAGTCCCAGAACTCTGTAGATGGGCTAGTGCTTTCTGGTTCACAAAGCATTTTCAACTTATTATTTTATTTATGGTTCTGTCTTCTCCATTCATGATAAAAATTATTCTTAGAAAAATGTGACCTGTCCAAAATCAAAGAACTGAAATATGATTTAATGGACATTAAAATACAGAATTTTGAACACTGATCTCGATCTTTATAGAAGTTCTTCCACTTTTCCTCTCCTAGAGATTATGTCTAAATGCAACTATTTGCCCATAAATGTTATATAATAAGTAGATATATAAACATAATTAATAAGGGATTCTTGAGTACTAATTCTATGGTGAGTATTTGATTAATATAAAGATACTACAGCTTCAGAAATACAGCTTTCCACATGCCCTCCTGTCCCTAAAACTTTGCACTTTTTTTCCAATTTGGAATTTGTGGTTATTTACCTAGACCTTAGAAGTGTAAGTTCACTGAATGAAGTTGATGGTTGAATAGAAACATTTTGGCTAATAATGAGTTTTAGTCAAATTTATAAATGTGGTTTAAGAGAAAAAAATTCATTTTAGTTTTTCCGTATAGTAAAAAGTGATATAAGGATGCAATCTGGCAAAAAGATTTATCCTTGAACCCATTCTATAAGTACTTTTTGAGCATTCAGTAAATGTCTGTCAAGGTTAAGTATTTTAGATAAATTATGTCATGTTAATCCCCATAACAGCTCTATTATATTGGAATTATTAACTTTATTTTAAGATAATGAAACTGGAAGGAAGGAGATTAAGTAATCTGCTTTTAAATCACACATTTTTAAAATAGTAACACTAACCCCAAAGGTTATTTTTAATTGACTGTGCTATATTATAAATATATTTTGTTATACCCTAACAATTGTTTTCTGGCCTGTAGACTTGATAGCAATAGTTCTAGCAATATTTTTAAATTTCTTCATTTCCTAACCATAAAATCCTAACTATCTCATAAATAAATAATTGTTAATAACTTAAATATTTATTAAAACATGATGTTTGAGGCATCTGCTTACCTTGGAATGGAGGAATGCCTTCTGTATGCATGTTAATGTTGATGGTCAAATCCTGAATGACATACTTTTATATTTTCCAAAAGAACCAAAGCAATTATGATTTCATACAGGAAATAAAACAGTACTGACATTGGAATATAGTGTAACTATTAATTTATGTCTATTTCCATGAAATCAGTCCACCATTTATACGATGAAATAGAAATGTCCTGTAAAAACTGCAGATTTACATCCCAAAGTAGTATTTACTTGACTTCTTTGTTCATTTGAAATGTTCCACATATGCAGCTTTACAATTTTTGCATTGAAAAAAATATAAAGCCATTGGTTATTATAAAAGGTCACCTTTCTAATTGGTATAATAATGCCCAGCTGGTGAGCCAATCTCTGGAATAACACAGGACTAGCACAGCAGGGGCAGAGGGAAGAATATGTCTAGTAAGAAGAAGTGATTTAGCATATGTTCCTTTTTGCTCATCTTTGTGGCTGCAGTCACCAATATCTAATTTTATTTAAGGTATAGTACCTTTGAATGTTCAAATAATTGATACTAGAAACTGTGTCCTCACGCTAAACAAACAAAAAAAAGAGGTGGAGGGAGACTTATCATGATGTATATAGAAAACGCAGAAATTGATTCTTTGGTCTGAATTTTCCTCTGAGTTAATAGATTTCCCCTTTAGCAACAACCAGGCAAAATAATAAGGAAGCATACATGATAACTTAAGTACAGCCAGCTTTGGCTCTGCCAGTCTCTAAGAGCTTATCTACCATTTCCAGCACTCTTTATGAATGTGTCCCCTGCTCTGCATGGAGAATAATAAAACCTTGTAGCTTCACAAATGTTAACTTTGTCTTGGAGAAAAAATACTAATAAATAGAAATTCCCATAATGCAGAATTCTTTGTTGTGCTTCTTGACATTTCAGGAAATTGTTTAAGGAAATTTATTCTGAGAAAGCTGTGCTACCTTCTTGTAAATTGTGATAATACGTAACATTTATAAATACAATCCAGTAACCATATCAAACAGAATTTAGGACTTCTCTGGCCTGAATAAGTTTTTTAAAAAAATGCTTCAAGGAGTCTTGGAGATTTCATCAACATTGAAATTAATGCCGAAGTGTTTGGACAACATGAAAAATGCTCTAAGGTGACATCAGTCTTATGAAAATACTTCAATTTTTTAGGTTTGTAAAGACTTTTTTACTGCTCCAGTGCTATAGACAAAATTAGTATGTGTAAGTACATTAAATGCCTAACAAAACTAAATATAAATTCAAGTAGAGGTGTGAAGAAAGGCTTTCAGACAAAATTATTTCATTCATTGTATACTGGCTATCCTGTTTGTCAACGTATGCAAAACTATGTGCTGCATTGTATCACAAGGGTGATGAAGTTGAATAGAAATCGGCTTCATTGTACTACTGTCATGAGAGGTAGACACTAAAAGAATAATTTCTGAATTATTTTCACTCTCTTGAATATCTCAGTTATGATTGTTCTCTATTTCTGTACCTGTTAATTACAAATAAAAATCTCATTTACTAAATACGTGGGAACTCTATTCCAGTTCATTTCACATCGACTACGCTTTTTAACATACATGAATAACAGCATAAGAGAAGAGGTAAACTATCTTCCCCAATATCCGTATCAGTGAGTAAACTGTACAATCCAGACACACAATGAAGTCCTGCATTAGTGTGTGTGTGTGTGTGTGTGTGTGGCCATATATAAGGTATACACGAGCTAAATGCCTCTCAAAACTCCATGGAATCTGTTAAACCACAGTAGAAAAACTTTTCTGTACATTCTGGGCATTGAGACCCTAGAAAACCCACACTTCAGAAGGAACTGATTATTGTAGCCTTAGAGAAAGGGCTACTATTTATTCCTTCCAACAGAACACTGAAAACATCTTGATGAGACAGAAACGGATCCAACAGTAAAATAAAGGCCAGCCAAAATAAAATTCATTAGTCTTTAAAGGAAATAAAGGGAGGCCTCCACAGCAGAGTATTATAATACCCAGCATTCATTCAAAAATGTCTAAACATGTGCAACTGCCTCCAAGAAGACCCCCAGTGCTCTCTGCCACCTGGTATTCACACCAGGTGTAATCACCTTGAGTAGTGTGGGCTTGGTGAGTGACTTGCTTTTAATAAATAGAATATTGCAGGAGCAATAGTATGTAACCTCCAAAATAAGGTCATAAAATGTGTAGCTTCTTTCGTGGGTTATCTCTCTCAGATCATTAGCTATGATCATCCAGATGCCACATCATGTTGGTTGAAGTAGAGAGGCATGTAGCAAGTAATTCATGCATGTGCGCTGAGCCAAGTGAGTGAACTTGGAAGTGGTTCTTCAGCCTTTTAGATACATGATTGCCACCCTGACTGACAACTTGACTGCAACCACTTGAGATACCCTGAGCCACCACTACCCAGCTAAGCCATATCCAGATTCCTGAATCTTAAAAACCGTGTAAGATCATAAATATTTTTTCAGCTGCCAGGTTTAGGGGTAAATCTCTATGCAACAATAGAAAATGAACATACCACATAAGGAAGCAAGAAAATGTGACCCATAACCAGGGGAAAATTAGTTAATAGAAATGCAAAGATAACATAGATTTTGAAATTAGTAAGCAAACATTTTTAAATGGCTATTGTGAATGCATAAAGCATGCAGGATGTAATGAACATAATAAAACAGAAATAGACATAGAGAATAAAATCGATTTCAGCAGAAAGATGGAAAGATTAAAAACCAACTCTTTAACTACCCATCCGTGGGGCTGTGTGGAGAAAAACTTTTAATAAATAGTAATTATGCTTCAGCCAGATAATAACATTTTTGTGATTGCTTTACGTTTGTCTTTGAATGATTTTGTAACTTTTATAATTCTTATATTTTAATGTGTATTTAAAATTTTTTTATAAAATTTTATTCTAACTTCTACCCAATATATCTTGACACTGAAAATGATAGATTTTGAACTTTGCAATAATTGTAATGGGAAATTTCAAAAAGTAATTTTTATTATGTAAGATGTTACACAACTTCTTACTATTGAATTAAATACCAATGGGAGCTATTTTTAAATGTCAAGAATTGTATCATATACGTAAGTGAGTTAAAAACAGAGAATAATATTCCAGATGAAACTGGAATATATTCTAGTCATGCATAAAAAATACGGCTATTACCATATTTTATGAATCTGTAAATCATAACTTATATGTGGACCATTGTAAAATTTGGAGATACACAAACATCAAGAAACATAAAATCTGTGCTGACAAAACAAACAAAGCCCTCCAAGCAACAGGAATAAGCCAAGCAAGTTGAACCTCGGATGGGTTAATCAAAAACCACACTATTGATTGTGTTTCTTGGAAGTGAAATAATAGACCATATGGCACAATCTTTCTCAAAAGTTTTGTAGTGACCTATGCATTAAATTAGAAGACTTACCTCTACAATGAATATTTATGTTACCATGATTGGAAATCTACCTAAAATATATTCAGACACACTTTGAAGAAAGAATTAAGTTCTGTACTTCTTGGCAGGCAGGACAAGTTCAGGAACACTGTGGAGGAGTTGAACGATGTTTGATGAATACAACCTCTCTTTCATTCTCACTCACACTGCCTCCCACATACTTCATAGACTCCTCCACTGAATGATGAAGAGAGTCATTTTTATATATCACCCCAAATACGCATTCATGATGTGATCAGAGAAGACTCTGCTATGATATGTTGTAGAATAACAAGTAGAAGAGTCTTGGTGTCTTTATAAATATTTTCACAATGTTAGGATGTAGAATGATAAAGATAATCTCTTCACCGTAGTGAAAATTACATAATATTCTGATAACTTGCCTATGAAGATAATCAATGTAGAGAGCTCACTGATGTGGGCCCTGGGTTTCAGGCTTCCAAAAGACTCATTCGATGAAGGAGGAAGGTGAAGTCTTCCCTTTGATCCCATAGCTGCCCTTCTAATTTTCTCTTGTCTGCTTCTTCCTTACACCTACATAAGACCTGAAGGAAAGTCATCTGTTTTCAAGAAATGTAATATATGTTATTATCTCTCTAAACTATTGCTCTAAAATCATATTACTATGCTCATGAGAAAAAAAGAAAATAATCCTTATTTTTTTCCTGAAAGTTTTGCACTTTTAAATTTTATGTTATTTATTAACAGTAGTAAAAGATAGTAAAGGGGGAAGAATTGTTAGAACAAAGCTAACTCTGGTTCAAAAAATTTCTATTCCCATAATTCTGTAATTACAAAATGAGTATTATGGTTACAGGGCTATTGCATTTTTTGTGAATATCATAACCATTCATGAAAATAAGTAAACTAGAGCAATCCGATCAAGAGCAATCCTTCATCCAAATGAATGAAGTGTTCTGGAATATATAATAACAATAGCTGATAAAACAGTGATGGATAAAGAAAGACTAGGAGGAAGGGGTTGGGGGATGATACCGGATCCATCTCTTTGGTAGCAGTTGCTAGATGTGTGAATTTGTTGACAGCTGAGAAATTTCCTCCCCAATTTCTACATTTGTGCTTGGGAATTTTGACAGTCCTAATCTGATGGTTACATTGACTTTAAGCAAGCAGGTTTGACACATACATATACGAAATCAACTTCATTGCTAAAGTGGAGGAGTGTAGAGTAGCAGAAAGGTCATTAACTTCAGAGAGATAGATTCCTGCTTTCAAAACTTAGGTCTCTGTTTACTCTAGATCTTTAAATCTACCAAATTATAAGTTTACCATATGTAAAATATGAATAGCGCATATTTCTCAATTGCTTGCACAAAATTTTTGTATAATGCTTAGCCCTGTGCATATTACAGAGGAAACTTCTAATAAATAATCCAGTAGTACCACAGTAATTGTTGTTTTGTGACTCCGTGGTCAATTCTCAATATACTCAGCATCATGTTCTGTAATGTCACCACAAACAATTAGTTAGTGAAGACTAATTATTGCTCAAGAGGAAGTACAGGGTTAGGTTTCTGTGAGCCCCTGATCACAATATATTTCTCAATAAAAATGCCACTTGCTTTATGTAAGTTCATTTACCAACATCTTTGTACAAGCTTCATCATGAGTGTTAAAATCCAGTTCTCCCACATAATACTTTTCCTGGCTAGCAGATAGAGTTTAACCTAGTTATTCGTGGATTCCATATTGGCAAATTTGCCAACTCACCGAAATTTATTTGCAACCCCCAAATCAATAATCTCAGTACTTTCCAAGTCATCTGAGGACATGGGCAGAGGGCAGAAAACTCGGCCTCATCCAATGTGCAGGTCCCCAGCCCAGGGCGAGCAAGGTACCACTCTGCCTGCTTGCTTTAGTTCTTGCTGTAAACAAGTGGTCTTTGTAGCAGTCTATTTACTGTCATGCTTTTTTGCATTTTTGTGCTTTTATTTATTGGTGATTTTGGGTAGGGCACCAGCCCCATATACCGAGGGTGGCAGGTTCAAACCTGGCCTGGGCCAAACTGCAGCAAAAAATAACCAGGCGTTATGGCGGGTGCCTATAGTCTCAGCTACTTGGGAGACTGAGGCAAGAGAATCGCCTAAGCCCAGGAGTTGGAAGTTGCTGTAAGCTGTGATGCCACAGCACTCTACCCAGGATGACAACTTGACGCTCTGTCTCAAAAAAAAAAAAAAAAAAAAAAAAAAAATGGCTCCCAAGCAAAGAGCTGAAATGCTGCCTAGTGTTTTTTGGAGGGCAAAGGGTTGTGAATTGCCTCATTGAGAAAAAAAAAAATGTATGTTAGGTTCCCTTCTCGGGCTGCATGCTTCTGGCCTCCCAAGCCACACAGTTCACCTGGTTCATCAGGAACCAGGGAAAACACGTACTGTTTCATTCTGGAAATGCATAAGAAATTTGAGAAAATTTAAGTTCGTTCAGTCTTAAAAGATCTGAAGTGAATGCAATTTTCTCCATTGTATAGAGGAAGAATTGGGAATTTGAACTGATGTGTTCAAAACTATGTTACACTCACTCCTTCGATACAGTGTAACAAATTATATACACATGTTCCCAAATTATAAAGGGAAGAAAAACATGAATGACTCTACTGTACAATGTTCACCTACAAGCAGCCAAGATTTCAAATTTTAGATATGAGATGTGTGTCAGATTGTAAAAGATTTTGGTAGCCACTGTGTTCAACATGCTGTCCCCATCAAGACTATTTCTACATCTTTACCAATAAGTGTCCCCTGTTTTTACTTAAATACTTATATTGTTAGAAACCATACATGTTTATGGAAACTTACATATTTTATAAAGTTATTTAAGAGTAGGCTGAAAAATGTTAATGCCAATGATTCATCCTAATTTAACTTTTACAAAGAAAATATATGTGTAACCTTGTTCTTCTGTTCACCTGAAAGTTCCTCCTCCAACGTAATAAAAGCTTTCAGATGTTCCCTGCTTCATTCCCAGACTATGTGAACCACCAAAAATAAATGTAGAGTGGAATTCAATAGCTTTGATACATTTTCAAAATGTTAATTGTGGAAATCTCAATAGTTACAACTACTACTGAATCTATATTAGGTTTCAGTAATAATCCAGAAGATTCAATAACTATTTTGTTAATGGAAATAATCTCAACAACACTATTTTCACTTTCTCCTACAAAAATTAGTCTATACTGTGCGTTAAAATTTAAAGCTAGCAGGATCATTATAAATAGCTGGCCGTGTAAAAAGAGAGAAAGAAAAATTGAGAGACAGAGGAAGAAAAAGAGAAAGGAAATGTAAAAGAAGGGAAGAAAGGAAGGAAAGAACAGAGGGATGGAGGAAGGAAGGGAGGGAGGGACCTTAAAGTTTAGATTTAAAACTGGAAAATCTGTGTAACATGCAGCAGACAACCATATAAGGACCTTAATATATAAATATTTCTTTCATGTTAATGAAAAGTTTGGGCGAACAATATATGGTAAGCAGCCTCTAAGACATCTCCCAGTGACCTCATCTGTTACTCGAGTCCTTAAATCACCCCTTCCTCTAGGGTATGAGTTTTATAAAATGATTTTCTGCTTATGAGTAAAGCATAGCAAAAGTGATAGATGTCACTGCCAAGATTAGAGTCAAAAATCTGCCTTGAGCACTTCCTCTCACTCTCTTTCCCACTGTTGAGGAAGCCAGCTGCTATGTCACACACACCTCTGGGAAATGCCCACGGAGAAATGGACTGAGGCCTGGCAAGAACATGTGAGTGAGTTTGGGAGTAGATTTCCTCCCTCAACAACAGAATGTTCAGATTACACCGTAGCCTTCATTCAAACCTGGCTGCAAGCTCATGAGGACCCTTGAGCTAAAGCACCCAGGTATGTGTGCCCAGAGCTTTGACCTACAGAAACTCTGAAGTAACATGTTAGTTTTTAAGGTGCTAAATTTGGAGATAAATTTGCTATACAGTAGTAAGTATTATAGGCTTATAATTATGATTATACTCCTGTTATAGTTGATCAGTATTAAAAAGTGATTTATGAAAAAAAGTAACTCACCAGAGATTTATAAAATTCCCTTCAATATATTTAGGAATTTAATAAACACAAAAGAAAACAGGAACGACCACATTTGTGCTTCAAATTGGAAAGACACAGGAATTGAACATTTTTAATTATTCACTTTATAAAATAAAGTGTTTGGGTTTATATGTATGTTTCTGGATATGAATTATAAAGATTTAAACATTGAAATTCTGACTTTTTGAATTTCTAAAGGGAAGAAGAGTATATGTTTATGTGTGTGTGTACAATTGTGTTGGGTTTGAGTGCTGCAAAAGAGATGTATTATGCTTCATAAGAGAAACTTATCTAAAGAAGACAGTTGCCTGGCCTACAGATACATGAAAAAATGCTCACCATCCTTAATCGTCAGAGAAATGCAAATCAAAACTACTTTGAGATATCACCTAACTCCAGTAAGATTAGCCCACATGACAAAATCCCAAAACCAGAGATGTTGGCATGGATGTGGAGAAAAGGGAACCCTTCTACACTGCTGGTGGAAATGCACACTAATACGTTCTTTTTGGAAGGATGTTTGGAGAATACTTAGAGATCTAAAAATAGACCTTCCATTCGATCCTATAATTCCTTTACTAGGTATATATCCAGAAGACCAAAAATCACATTACAACAAAGACATCTGTACCAGAATGTTTATTGCAGCCCAATTCATAATTGCTAAGCCATGGACAAAGCCCAAGTGCCCATTGACCCATGAATGGATTAATAAATTGTGGTATATGTATACCATGGAATATTACACAGCCTTAAAGAAAGATGGAGTCTTTACCTCTTTCATGTTTACATGGATGGAGCTGGAACATATTCTTCTTAGCAAAGTATCTCAAGAATGGAAGAAAAAGTATCCAATGTACTCAGCCCTACTATGAA
>CAUYRH010165927.1:0-11888 GCA_963574655.1 Perodicticus potto | reverse complement strand
GAAATTGGATTGGAGACTTTTGGGGTTGTGGTTGACCAGCCCTTCACTAAGGAACTGGGCTGGTGATTGCAGCTTTTCCTTTATAATTTTGCAAAGGACCTGTACAGTACTACAGTCTGTGACTCTAGAGGCCTGATTGGTATAGTGGGGGTATGTGGCTCTGCCTTGTATTCAGCTGATCTCTGTCCAATCCTAGTGAATCAGTGACTCTGGGTTGCAGTCTCAGCTTTGGAAAAATACAAGCAACTAGGACATCCCGTCCCCCACAGGTAACACGTGGAAGAGGATAATCAAACTTTCCCACAATAACAAAATCAGGGTATCACCTTCAAGGGTCCTCGGGTGATTTGTCCAGTTCAAGAATTCCAAACCAATTGTCCCAAACAGCACCCACTCTCTAGCTGGAGAGTTCAAAAGGACTTCAACAACTAGATATTAGGAGTCTGCTGGTAGCTCAAGTGTGGCTTCAGCACCTCTGGTGCTCCGAGGAGTCAGATAGGCCCGTCCAGTGGAAGGTTTGGAGAAAAGGAGTTGATGGTTCTTTCCCCACTTTGCTCACCCTTCTCCACCAGACTCTGGTAACCCCAGTCTCTGGTAGCCCCACTGGGAGTCTCTGTTAACTCATATTCTGTGGCCCAGTTCTGTCCAATAAGCAAATGTTCCAGGACTATGTGCCTGCCAGAATCAAAGTAGGGTCACTGCCTCCTCATCATGGTTACCACCCTCTGCCACCATCCAGCAGGGGAAGCTGAAGCCTGCTTGCCTTAGGCATTCAATGGCACTGGAGAAAATTCCACCTGAGTTCATTCTAAACCTGAGTATATCCTGACAGCAAAAGAATTTCTCCCTCAGCCACTGCACCTTTGTTGCCACTGTTCCGTAACTCTGGTACCCCTATAGGGCTACCAGAGTTTCTGTTTCCCTCTGGAAGACCACAGAGTTGAGGAGATGACTCTCCCAAATTAGACCCCAGATCACTCTATTAATGCTGGTGTTGGGTGGGAGATGTCTCCACTTGGGTTTGTGCACCTCAGCAGTTCCTGGGTCTCCACCCATAGTGTAGATACCCAAGTCTCTGCCCGCTATTGAGATACACTTTCTCATGGCCAGGTCAGTCACCTTTCCCTGTATGTCTTTCTGTACTGTTACTGCATTCACAGGTACAGCACAGCTGCACTGCCTCCATCTATGCAATGCCCAGTCCTAGCCAAGAAGTGTAGATATTCTGGTCTCTGCAGGGGTTTGACTTCTAAACCACCAGGCCAATTGGGAAGGATAAACTGGAAGTTCAAGGTGGCAAGGAAAATATTTGTTTAAACTTCCTGTCAGACAAGGGAATTCCTGGGCTCACAGCAGAGGCTTTCTGGAGAAGGAGTCCCAACTTCCAGCAATTCCCTCCCATGGGGTGAGGGAGCCTCAGTTCATCGCTCATGAGTAAAAATCCCACATCAAGAAAACAACTTTTTAGGGGAGGGGACAGACACACACATCCTCTTAAGGATGAGATCTGTACCTAAAATCTGTTTCCTTGGAGTCGAAGCTTTCCTTGGCAGGGAAAATGTGCAGTTATCTATCTCTGCTCTCAGCTTGGCTCCCCTCCTTCATCTTTGTTGGGTTCTTTTTGGCTGTTATCTCTCCCTCTGGACTGGAGCTTCTTTTGAAAGCTGGCTCCAGTCAACTGTTGTCCCCTATTCCCCCTTGTTTTTGTTGAATGTGTAAGTTGGAGTTAGGGAAAGTAGCCAACCCGAGGATTTAGTAAAACACAAAACACATTGAAACAAAAAAAAACAAATAAATAGACAAAAAGGCTACCAGACACACAAGTACACAGATGCACAGACATCAGAAACAACTGGACATACAGACAAAAAAACAACTAAGCTGAAATGATGTTAATCAAAAAAAAAATTCAAAAATTAAAAAAAAATAAATAAAAACTCTAAAAATCTGATGTAAGCACTCTCAGCAACCATAAGAAGGGAAGAAGAGGACGAGAAGAAAAAAAATAATATATACATTATTAATAAAAAGAAACAATAATTTAAAAATTAGAAGAAAATCGGCTCGGCGCCTGTGGTTCAGCGGGCTAAGGCACCAGCCACATACACCTGAGCTGGTGGGTTCGAATCCAGCCCGGGCCCGCCAAACAACGATGACGGCTGCAACCATAAAATGGCCGGGTGTTGTGGCGGGCGCCTATAGTCCCAGCTACTTGGGAGGCGGAGGTAGGAGACTCGCTTGAGCCCAGGAGTTGGAGGTTGCTATGAGCTGTGATGCCACAGCACTCTATCCAGGGTGACAGCTTGAGGCTCTGTCTCAAAAAAAAAGAAAAATTAGAAGAAAATTAACCATAACTCTGACAGGAAAAGGATGAAAAAAGGGAAGAAGAAGAAAGAAAAAAAAAGGCACCACCAGTATTATTCTTATATATATATGTAAAAAAAAATGCAACTTTAGGAAGGACATAGGGGTCAACTTTAATTGGAATATATTTATATTGCAATATACTTTCTGGACGCCAGGTGGTGGTGTGAGTGGTTCCCAAGCTCATATCTGATTCATGTTTTACCTTGTTACCATGGTTACCACTGTATCTGGCCCATAGAAGGAGGTGCCTGTTGTGGCCAATTCTGAAATTTCAAAATATGTCTGTTTTCCAACTTGCTGCCCAACCTCAGCTGACCTGTTTAAGATGGCACCCCTATGTGACCTCCAGACTTGGTGCAGGAGACCACGCTGCACCAGTTTCTCCACTCGGCACCCAGTTTCGCCACGAACTGGGAATTGCAATCCTCCATGGGGGAGGGGATGATTGCTGCTGGCATCTACCGTTTCAGCAGCAGCTCCAAGGTTTTTCCAGCAGTGTCTGTGGCTTAAGATTATACTTTTGAGTCCTGCAATCTGTCCAATTGCTGCACACTCTGACCTGCAAGTCTACACCAATATTCCTGCCAGTAATGATGAAGTCCATTTATTCACACCTGCTGTTCTGGAAAAAATTGCCCCTGATAGGTTGCCATTTCTAAATGTGTGTGTTCCTGGGTGGGACCGTTTTCTCCTAATTTTCTACTGGGCTGTCTAACCCCCTGCCACTTGGAACAGCACCCCCTCTGGTCAAGAAATTCCGCTCAGGAATCCACACTTCACTGATCTTTCCACAAAACGCCTACTTTCCCCACGATCTGGGAACTGCTGTCCTTCGTGGGGGAGGAGCTTGTTGCTGCCACTGCTGGTGCTGCTTCAACAGTGGCACAAAAATTTCTATAGCAGATTCTGTAGCTCTGGGTTACATTTTAAGTTCAGCAAACCAGTCTCTCATTGTACACCCCTTGCTGCCTGTCCACACCAACTCTCCACATGAGGAAAGATCCAGCCAGCCTCTTTCTCACCTAAAGATTTGGGAGAGTTGTGCTAGACATCCGTCCCATCTGCCATCATGCTCTGCCTTCAGGACAGTTTTTAAATCGAAGAAAATAATCATATTTTAAGAAAAATAGACCTAACTCCCTCAAGTCTTTTTCCTAGCAATACTTTACTATGTGTACTGAGCTCTTTATCTTCAAATAATGGTGAGAAATCTTTGAAGGCTCTGTTCCAATTGCAAACAGAGGAGATACATAAATTCATAGAATTTGTTTTCCTAGTAAACTTAAATTTTTAAAGTTCTGAAATGGAGAAAATAGCTCATAACCTGAAAATTGGTGTCATCCTATAAATACTGTTTGATAATTATTTAAAACTACCAGGTCTGATAATTAAGGTCATGAACTTGCCACCAGGTACTTGTGTTGGTGAGCACTGTGCAAAGCAAGGGTCCATAACCTTGGTATAGCAATGGTTCACAGTTGTATTTGAGTTGACGTATGGCAGTGTCTTGCTAAGTTCTATTCACTATTGTTTTTGCAAGTTTTTGCATGTCATTGAAAGAATGTCAGATCTTAAATTAGAGCAACAAACAAACATTCGTCAATTTCTTGTTAATCTTGGCCAGAGTGGAAGTGAAATCAGCGACATGTTAGTCTAAGTTTATGGGAATCACAACATGGAGAAAACTTCAGTGTACAAATAGATTACACATTTTTCTGAGGGGAAAGAAAATGTTACTGATGAAGAGAGGTGAGGCAGCCATTAAGAGCAGAACTAACAAAAACATGGCAAAAATTAATAGAATTGTTGTCAAAATCATTGGCTGTCTGTGGGACTGTGGGAAGCATAGCAGACCAAGTAAATATCAATAGAGAAACAGTTAGAAAAAACTAACTGAAAATCTTGGCCAACAACTCATGACTGTTGCCTTATGACAATGTACCAGCCCAGAGGGCCCTATCTGCGAGGAAATCTTGAGCTGGTAAACAAATAACTGTATGGAACACCCTCCCTACTTACTTGATCTGGATCCCAGATCTCTTTTTTTACCCAAAGATAAAGGAAATATTGCAAAGGAGACATTTTGATGATATTCAGGCCATGAAGGGTAATACCATGATGGGTCTGATGGTCATTCCAGAAAAAAGAATTCCAAAAGTGCTTGGACTAGGCACTGGTGTTGGTGCATAGCTTCTTCCAAGGGAAATACGTAGAAGGTGACGGCAGTGATATTCAGCAAAGAGGAATGTATCACTTTTTCTAGGATGAGTTTACAAACTTAGTCATCAGACCTTATAAAACATGTATCTTTAAATTTAACTTCACTGGGATATCTCATGGTGTACAGATAATTGCCCATGAATCTCATTTGTCTTAACAACATGCAGTTGTACAAGATAAAAGATCATCTTTGAATCTGGTAAATAGAATGATATCTCATGATTTAGGAGTATATTTTTTAATGGAAAGATGTGCTGATCTAGAAGTAATAAAATATACAAAATCCAGCCCTTCCATTCACTCACTTTTTAATATGGTCGTTAAAAAAATAGTTTTTAATTTCTTTAGGTTCTAAAGTGGCAACAGTAATAAGCAACATCATAAGATTATTGTTAAAATTATAAGAAGTTTGCAAAGTACAGTGTCTACTGTTTGATTTATTATTGTAGTTATTATTTTCACTTTTTAACAGTAAAAATAAATATCATACATATTTTATTTCATTTATTTGGGCCATGACATATTATATAGAAAAACTCCTTCTGCTATATATAACTCAAATTTATGAAGAAATGATTGTGCTCAAGTATATAAAGCTGAAAGTCATATGATTCTCCATAGCAAAACTACATATTATTATTTCAGGAACATTGAAAGCACATGCCAGGTAATAGAATATTAAAAATGCTTGTATTATCTTATTCAGAAGTGAGGTAATTTTTTCATACTTCTGAAAACATCCAAAATTAGATGAAATTAGAAATTACATATTCATTTCTATATTGGTAGGTATAGACTAGTAAAAGTGAATCTGTGCTTTGAGGCAATTACACATAAGTAAAAGAAATAGAGCTAGATTAAATACCAATACCAAGGTCTTCTCCCTCTCATCTAGGTATTTTCACTAAAAGAATACCTTGGGAATAAATTATCTAATAAGTATACATGTAGCACTATTTGCTTTTTAATATAATTTTGCTTGTTATTTATGATTATTGAATTATTGAAATAATAGATAATACACATGCCTTGATCTATAATATCTTTCAAAGACAAATGAAACTTTTTTTAATAAAACATATTTTTAAGTCCCACTTTCTTCCTATAGTTTTGTAATCATGTGTTTTGTTTATTCCCCAAAGCAAATAATACTTAAAAATCAGTTATCATTTTCACTTTCTAGTTTTCATTTTCCCCTTGGCTTATTTAAAACTGACCCTGAGCAAAACAATGAATCAGGGGACTTATTTTGTTTTTCTCCCAGTTTCCTTTACTGTAGATGACATTGTTTATCCATGAGTGGTGTCGCAACGCGTCCTTGGAGTTGTTTTTGGGTCGCAGTGATGGATTTACATTAACCCATCCACACTTTGGGGCCCAGTCTCCTTGGTGACTGTTGTGTGGCATTTGCTGGATTCTAGGCTGATTCTAGGTGGTTCAGCTTTTCCCTCAGAACAGAGTAAGATTAACCTACCTCAAGACTATACTCAGTTGGCCCCAAGTAAAAGAAAAAAAGTAAGGTTCCCCTTCTCCCAACCATGTTTCCTAACCTTTTCATCAGTCATCAATGTGTCTGAACTCTACAAATTCTAAGGAAATTGTCTATAATTAATTTTGTCTGTGGGTAGGACAAGGGGGCTAAAACTTACGATGAAAACCTCCAAGCGATGTGGATTTTGAAAAGAAAGCCCAGGAATTACGAACTCCATGCAAGTAAAGGCCTTTGGTATTTTCAATGTTCTCTCAATACTGTGTACTTTAGCTGTACGTTGTCCTACTAAAGGTGACATTGTCATCAATATAATGCTAGAGCTGCCCCTCACTGCACGTTGGCATGTGTCCCTGCCTTTAAAAAATTCATAATTTTTCATTCTGTTGTTGAACTTTTACATTTCCAGACCACCTACTCATCAGAGAGCTCTTATATTTCTGAATTCCTTGCTTAAACAATATTTAGCTGGCTGGAAGTTTCAATCAACAGACTTTACATTAGCCTCGGGTCAAAAGTTACTAAGAAACAATGGAAACGTGACAGACTAATTCTCTTCTCATCTCTGACATGAGAACATATTAATTGTCAAAAAAACAGGATTGTTATAATGTGTCAATCTTCGCCTTTTGATAATATACTCATTTTGTTTATTCTTCATAGCCCAGAGGATGAAATATCTTAATTCCATGATTAGGAAATATATTTGCTCATTTGTTAGTATGGGTTACCTAGTTCTTTTCAGAATTGATAGAGTAGATAGTAACCAAAGTTACTTGAAAAGGTTGTGGGACTAGACCAAAAGAAACAAAGAAAAATGTGGAGTAGAGAGTAGCTGGCTGTCGGGGGAGCGCTCAAGGTCCAGTGAGCAGGACCTCACTAGCTCTGGAAGACAAGGCATCAGGACTGAGCGTGTACGTGCTCCAAGGATCAGAGAAGAATGACTATATTTACCCAAGCTGACAAATTGTGTCTATGTCTCTTATTAATTGGTGAAATTGTCTTTGTTTCTTTTTTTAAATTCTATTTTTGTCCGAAATGACCTTTAGAAATATTTGTGCAAAGGATAAAACTGAACTGAAAGGAATTCCAGAAATATAATAAATTGATATGTTGACGTTAACACAAATAAAAGTAGAAAATAGAAAAATTTACATAATCCCTGCCGTTGCTTTTAAATTATTCCCCTTTAGTTGCCTATTTGTACTCGAAGGAGTAGCACATACTATAGTTCTTTTCTGTATGCTTGCTTTTTCCAATAAGTCACTTTCAGAATCCCTGAGCAATCACAGGGAAGTAATGCCCACCACGATCAGGTAATGTACCTGTAACTTTAGAGCAATGGCATTAATGTGACTAAATGATGTATTTTAAAAGAAATCGAATCAACCAAAGGAACTTGCAAATCATTCCAGCCCTGTCCTCATTTCATCTGCTTTTGGACATAATCTTCTTGATAGAGGAGTACAAACAGGGTGAAAGGCAGGACGTGGAGGAAATAACAAAAAGAAAAACAAAAAAGATCGAGCTCGTGTTCACCTTGGACTGCATCTCAGCACCGATCACATTTATCAGACAGAGGTCCCGAGTGTAGTGGTGACAAATCTTTTTTCCTGGCTTCTTACCTCACACAGGATTAATAAATAACAAGCTCAAATATTTTAGGAAAGAATTATTTCATTATCATATCTTTATAAAACATTGACTTTGGTGACTTGCCATTATTGATTCATATTTGGACCACACGCTACAATTTTTATCTGTGTCTGTGAATCCCAGATTGAAGACCCCAAGACCCAGGACACATACGCAAAGTGGATGTCTATGAACAATAATACATGGTAACACAAATAATGGGGAATTGCTTACTGTGCCGGTTTACAATTTTTTTCTTGAAAACATTTATTCTGATTTCATGGCTGGATTTTAAAAAGAATGACAAGTTCTCAACATTCTATAGGAAGTTAAGTCTTCTGATTTCTAATATTCAGTCCCAGAAAGCATCACTTATAGGGGAGAGAGAGTGGGTGTAAACAGGTGGAAGCTGAAGGCTGCTCTGGGCACAGGTGCTTCCTGCAGCACTAAGTTTGTCCTGAAAGGGTAGATTATAGAGAGGAACACTGGTTCGATAGTCACTCTTTCAACTCAGCCTTTCTTATGGAAATACTGCCATCATTTACAAATTAGTCATCTCTTTGCTAATTTATTATCTAGAATAGAATAATTGCAATTTTCTTTCTAATGGGCAGAAGTGTTTTATAGTAATTTGTCAAAGAAGCAGACGTAGCCAAAAGCATAGATGAATGTAATTGTGTAGCATCCGGTAAATGCCACAGTGCATCGCAAACATGCAGTTCGTGGTAACCATCATCCCAAAGTGGGATTAGTTTGATCCAAACCAGAAGATCGGGGAAAGCAGCTACTGTGTAAATAGTCCCCTTGTTACTTTTCCAGATAGAAAATAAACTGACAATAAATTATTATTGGACTAGTTAAAAGGCTCTCACAGTCTTGTGAGGATAACATTAATTTTTGGAATCTTCACAATGTAATATTTTCCAGAGATGGACTCTGGGATAGATGAACAAATAGATACATAAAAATATTTCAAGTGATACAGCAGTAGATTTCTCCCCTCTGGTTTTTCACTTTGAGGCTGGGACTGGTTTTCCTAGGTAGTGCTGTTAAGGGCTTAAAATTAAAGAGGGTAGTTTGTTTTTTGAGGACCTACTCTACCATGACACATCCAAAAGAAAGAATAAAAGTCTCAGGGGTATTTTTTCCAGACCACCATTTCTTGGCGACATATTTACTCTCTAGCAAAACAAACAAACAACCAACAGCAACAACAACAAATCCCCCGCAGTGGTGTTTTCAGTGCAGAATGCCCACGCGTGTAGTCATCTATGGAGACATAAGTGACCACAGTGGGACAGCCTGTTTCTTCAGCCTGACTTTACATCCTCGTTCTCTTGTCTCTTTAGACATGTTCTTGGGATGGTTCTGACCAACGAAGAGAAAGAGAGGAGAAAAGAGGGTGGCACCTGTGGCTCAAAGGAGTAGGGCGCCAGCCCCATATACCAGAGGTGGTGGGTTCAAACCCAGCCCCAGCCAAAAACTGCAAAAAAAAAAAAGAGAGGAGAAAAGAAACAAGGGGAGCAACTCCACAGACAAAGCTTTGATCTCTTCGCCTCCAAGAAGAAAATTGCTTTTTTGCAACGCATATTCCTTCTTCCTCCCATCCTCTCAGCATTAACCTTTTTCTCTTTTGGTTTCAGTGCTTGTACTGAATTTCCAAGGCCCCCAGCTCTTTCTTCCTGTCCTCCCTTGGATTCTGAAGCCCAAGCTCCTTTTAGTAAATGACAGTTTGAATTGATTTGGTTTTTCATTCTGAGTCTTTACATCCACCTGTCTTGGGGACGAAGGCACCCCAGAGAAGGCAGCAGCATCTTACTGAACGCTAGAATGAGGTATTATTTTGAGGACCCAGCTCTGTTTTGTTCATTTTTACACTTTCCTCTCTGACTAAAGGAGCAGCTAGCACCGTACTTGTAGGGAAAAGGTACTTGATAGATAATTGCTAAAAATTGGAATCAGACATACCTGAATTCTACCTCTGTCCCTAGCCACTGCCCAGTGTCTCATAGGGGCATTGGTTTCCTCTTCTATGAAACAGGAGAGAAGCAGACATGATTCCGTGGTTACGTGGATCTTAACCAGCTCAGGTAACCTCCTCACGGGGCAACTTGCAGGGTTCTGAGACCATACTAGGTGTTTTGTAAATATTTTTTTTCCTTCTCTTAGGCTACTCATTTAATTTTCCTGAGCTATACTCTCCTCATTTGTCACAAAAAGATGAAAGTATTTCTTGGAACTTCCTGACAGTGTTGTTCTGAAGATTGAACAAATTTAGGTGTTTACAACCTCTTTTACAATATTAAACAATAGGGTAAATGATTATGAAAGTATTAGAAATCTTTATCAAACAGAAGTTAGAAATACAGACGGACTTAGGAATTTAAGAGCAGTGCTACTGTTGAGAATTCTTTTTCTTTTCATGGACAAAGTTGGTGTTAGTCGTGGCTCGTTGGTTTGTCTAAAATGTGCAGGGTGGCAGCTAAGGGCAGGTTTCAGAGGTAACTCTACTGGGGTTCGAAGTTTGGCCTTTGCAGTTTTCAGCTAATAATCCTGAGCAACTTTTCAATGCCTTAGTTTCCTTATTTGTTAAATGACCCTAATAAAAGAGCAGACCCTATGGGGTGAGTGGTTCTGATGACCTAATGAGATGATGATCATAGTTCAGTAGCGTCCGATGAGTACTAAAGTGCTCCACGTATGCCAACCACCACATCAAAAATTCTCTTACTTTCCTTTAACCTAAGGAAAATTGTCTTGACAACTTTAAATTGTTGATCAACTTCTTGTTATGGTTTGCTATGGAATATTGCACCATATTTAAATCTAAACACAAAGGGCATGAGATAAAAAAAAAGTATGAAGGTAATTGGCAATCCTTCACTGAACTAAATAGATATTTTATAACAAAGCCTAATTTTAAAAAAATGGTTAAGTCCATCCTTTCAAACAATTGGTGATCATGGTAAAACTGAATATTATTCTTCTAGGAACAATTATTACATCCCGGTCAATGTCCTCTTAGCTGAAATGAATAGAAATATGCATCCAAACAGTGTGAGTGGCAGAGGGGCTTTGGGGTGAGTACTGGGCATTCCACACAATACAATACCAGGAGGCCACAGGGGAACTAATTCCAGGGGTAGGCTGTGTCTCGGTCCCTTATTGCTACTTTTCCACTGTCCTTGTTTAAATATGTTTCACCTTCTCTGAAGAAGACAGGTGCACGGTCTACAGACACATGAAAAGTGCTCATCATCCTTTTTTTTTTTTATTCAAAATGAAAAAATTTTGTGCTTTTTTATTTTTTTATTAAGTCATTTGTATATAGATCATACATACATTTATGCCATTATGAGATTCGATGTGTTGATTATTTGTACAAATTGGAGTGTTTATATGCTGCTAATCAATATAGCTTTCATCTCATTTACCCAATTACAGCATTGAGACATTTGTGTTCTACACCTTTTTATTTTCTATCTCAATTCATTAAGTGGTTCCTAGCGGGCACCCACACTTCAACTTTAAACATCTTGTCTAGGATTTCATTGTTCTCCCATATGCAGCATCTGTAACCCTCAGGACTAGACAGCAACTTTAGTAACCTTTAGCTCCTTCTGGACGCCCCATACCCTGAAGGCCAAGAGCAGTCTTCTGGAATTTTAACCCCAGGTCATTCATCTTTCTTCCAGAAACGTATTTAGACTTTCTAATACAGCTTCCTAATTTCCCTGCTTACCGGTTCTTCTTACAGCCCACTTCTTCCGCGTAGGTTTTGCTTAGTTTGTTTTCTTGTGGCTCAAAAACATCTGAGCTTTCACTGCCTGCAACTGCTCTGGTCAAGCTGCTCTGTACAGGAAGGGGTTTAACAGCTTGTGTGCTGTAAGTCCCGGGAAAGCTGGTTCTTCAGCTCCAGTGTGAGTGGGATTCGAGCTTTTTCTCTAGGCCCTTCCTCCCTTCATGTGGCCTCGTCCTCTCCTGGAATGTTTCTTGAGCCACAGAATGGAAAGTACTTTCCCCTCCAAGGTGTAGGGGCCTGTACCATTGTGTTCTCACATTCATTGATGCCAACAGCCAACGTCTGTCAGCCTAATTGTGCTTTCCATTTAGGCCTCATCTCTCAGGCAGCTTCTGGAATTTTCTCTTCACCCTACTTCCTCCTTCCAAATATGTG
>CAUYRH010165925.1:0-19804 GCA_963574655.1 Perodicticus potto | reverse complement strand
CAACCTCCTCCCTCCCCTCCCTACCCTTGCCCCTTTCCCTTGGGTATGTGTGAAAAGACATATTCTTGTCTTTCATGTTTACATGGATGGAGCTGGAACATATTCTTCTTAGCAAAGTATCTCAAGAATGGAAGAAAAAGTATCCAATGTACTCAGCCCTACTATAAAGCTAATTTATAGCTGTCGTATGAAGGGCATAACCCAAGTATAACACAGAGAAGCACTTTTAATTCAACTTTTATCTTGTTAATTCATTACCCTTTGCAGCAGCAATGGCAAACTTGTGCAGAATTATAAATCAAGGCCAAGTGCTGCATGGATGCCAGGGCACGAAGATTCATTTAGTGTGCGTACAATCTTGATGCTCTATGAGGTGATTCATCACTTGCTATCCTGTCTTCCATCTGAGGAGCTGGGTGCTCACGCATAACAATGCACAGAAGTCAACGCTGGGCATTAAGCCCGAACGCCTTGCAGTTCTGATTCTCAACCCATTGGCTGAAGAGGATACCGCCTTTCAGAATCAATCACCTAAATGCAGTGAAATATGAAGAATATCTTGGCCTGTGTCCCCTCTGCCTATTGACACTTTGCCCAACACCATAGTTTAGATGTGACTAGATAGGAGAGGCAGGAAATGTAAGATGAAAGCCCAGCGAGAGAAGAGAACATTGTAATTTGGGGGGTGATTTCACATGTAATAGCCCATTTGATCTTCACGTTACTGTTTAGACAAGCAGGGGAGGTTTCGATGTTATGATGAGGCAGCTCTCTAGAGAAGAATTGGCCATTTTTCCCACCAGTGTCTCATGGGCCGTGTCCCCTGCATGTGCCTCTGTTTTTAATTATTTGTGTATTGACCAGCTATTTCTCCACGCTCGTAGACACCTGCAGAGAGAGACCATGTTCTTACGTATTTTATTTTTCTGGAAAACAGCGTGATGCCTGGTAAATGAGTTGTTTGTTTATCTGGAAGAAGAAAGATGAATGTAACACAAAAGTTCCATGAAGGACTGATAATCTTTGTTCCGAGGTGAGAACGTTAAGCTGGCTTTCGGCAGTCTGGGTGTTCACTCTCCCAAACCGAGGAAGATACTGCTCACGGGGGTCTGAGTCACACGGGACCAAGTGCTGAAGATCTCTTTTACATTATGTGTCTCACTAAAACTTGCTTTTATTTTTACATCACGGAAGTATTTTTGAAGTCATTTCATCTCTCTCTCTCTCTCTCTTTTTTTGTAGTTAGCCCAGCAAAAGGTAGAGTGAATTTCACCTGCATTTTGAATAGAAATGGATTACAAGTGGTTAAATAGGAAGAATTAAAAAACGGTCCTGCTAGTTACATTTTGTTCCTTCCTGGGGATGATGTCTAAGACCTTTTTGAAGTGAAAGGAGATCTTAACAAGAGCAAATATGTGACTAGAGTGTCATGTGGTGAACTAGACTGTAGGCAAAGAATGACTAGTTTGCTGCTCACTGATGGGCACAGGTGTGTGACGTGTGTGGACACCCAGGTCACAGGCCTGGTCCTCTGTGCTCCACTTGGCAATTCAAGAGAAGAGGGAAATGGAGCTTAGATGAGCAAAATGGAGGAGAGCGAAGAAGGCGGCAGTTTCCAGATGCGGGCATGGGTGCTGACAGAAGGAAACACATATACGCTGTTGGTGGGATTGCTCATAGAGCCTTCTTTGAAAGAAGTATGGAGAATTTTCAAAGAACGAAAAAAAAAAAGACCTTCCATTTGATCCTTCAATCCTTACTAGGTATCTACCCAGAAGAAACAAAAAATATTTGACTATAAGGACATTTACACTTGAATGTTTATAGCAGCTCAAGTTACAATAGCCAAGCCATGAAATCAACCCAAGTTCCCGTCACCCACAAATGAATGAAGAAACAAACTGTGGTGTATGTCTACCATGGAATACTACTCAGCCACAGGGAAAGATGGAGACTTCACATCTTTTGTATTAATCTGGAAGGATTTAGAGGACATCCTCTTAAGGAAAGTATCCCAACAGTGGAAAAGCAAGCATCCAATGCACTCAGTATTAATATGAAACCAGTAGGTTAACAACTGCACGCCCACATGAGAGAAAAACACATTTAAATTCAAGACGGGGTAAAGGGTGTGAGTTCGGTGAGTTCTGACCTATTTGGTACAATATGGGGTGTACGGCTCACCTCCTTGGTGAAGGACTCAACTGCAACTTGGACTTTACCTAACAAATGCAAACAATGTAACCTAATCACATGGCCCCTTTTTATTAATCTGAAATAAAAAAAGAGGAAACATAAAAAAAGAAAAAGACAAAGAAGGCAGCGGTCTCCACAGGCTGATAGAGTCTGGCCTGAAGTTTCACTCCAGTGACTGACGTTGCAATTCTTTTATAGATCTTTATGTTCAATTTGCCTTTCCTCCTCTGAGCAAATGATGTTTTGTCATATTTGATGTTCTTATTCATCGTTAACAATGTATTTATGTATGATCTTATTTTCTTTTGTTCTTCTTAGCTCTCCCGATTTTCCTTTTCAAATGCCCATGATGAGTTCTCACAGTCAGATGCCATTTTGAGTCTTACTGAATTGGGAACTTGTTTGCTGTGTCTTCACGGGGCTTTTTTCCCTTATAGGCCACAGAGGCTGTGTGAGGGGGTCTTAGGTTCTGCTTATGTGACACAGAAAGCCTTTTGTGACGTTGGCAACTGCAGGTGGGAATCACCTGGACTTCTGGGTGATTTCCCATGTGCAGATGTGCAGCAAATATTTGTATGTTATAAAAGAGGGAAATGGCCTTACTTGAAGTAAAAGTAATAGGCCAAGCTACATGGGAGAAGGAATGAGAAAGTGCTGGGCTTTGCTTTTAAGTGCAGTGTTGAAAGTAATTCGCAGTGTCATGCCGTGGGGCAAGGCAGAGGTGCGGTGACACTTATCTCTCAGGGTCTGTGGAGGGACACACTCAGTTTTCAGTCTCAGTCTTTGGTAGACAAAGAAGAGAGGAGGCTGCATTGAAAACAAGCAGTCATCTAAGGACCTAGGAAGAAATTGTGTGGTAGAACTAGAGCGATATTGGTAGACTGAAAAGTAAAAGGAAACCCCAGAATAAATAATGTCATTATGTTATTTTTATTATTGTACTGGAAAAAAGTATTTTTGAAAATTTTAAATGATATGTATGTAGGTAGGCCATACATGGTATATTTTAAAACAACTCTAATTAATGAAAATCAGTGAGTTTGCTGTACTTATGTGACGTCCATACCCTCACCCTTGGCCACCTGTGCCCTGGGCATAGTCCACCCTTAGAAGGAGAGGCCCAAAGAAGGGGCTGTACCAGCCATTCAGGTAGGACATTTTGGGACTCTGAGTAAGTGGGGGCAGTGGTTCATACAGGGAGTGTGCTGAACTCATTACCAGCACCTTCTCATTACTTTTCCCTTTTATCTTGGCCTATTACTGTTACCGTTAGCTGTTTGCAAACATTTTCTTGTTTTTAATGATAACTGCACTATTGCACAGACAATTGTTTCAACTAAATGTATGGTTAGAGAGAATGTACGGAATGATTAAGTCAACAATTTTATGGCAGTGTCTGTCTTCCACTTAAGTTTCTCTCCTAACAAAGTTTTCCTAGATGATTGGACTTATCATATTACTTTTTACAAAGACTTCCTGGGATTGGTATGAACCGGGTTATATTTGCGTTGGTTCAGTCTGGCAGGACACGTGGTAGGCAGCCAGGATGCAGGCATCTCTTGCTTGTGCTGGACTCTCCCTCCAGGGCAACAAGTCTCCACTACTGACCAGCGTTGCTGGGGAAAGTCCAGCACCCTGCCCTTGCCCCAACACAGAAGAATCCGTGGGACCGACCCCCGGGATGTGTCAAGACAATTGCACCCTCTCTCTGAGCCACTGTCCCCACATACTCAGAGTCCCAGAACCCTCCCTGAATGGCTTGTACAGTCCCTTCTTTGGCCCTCTCCCTCTAAGGGTGGACTGTGTCCCAGGGCACAGGTGGCAAAGTGTTAGGGTAGGGAAACGTGGGCTGGGATGTCCACAAGAGGGTGACATGTGAGGCTCTTGGCCGGGGCTGAAGGAGAGCGGATGGAAAAGAAGGAGGTTCTGTCTACAAGTACTGGGCATGTTCTTGTTCCGGGCCCACACCCAGGACATGGCAATGGCAATGCAATCATTGTTACAAGCAAATCACTTCTGGATCCTTCCGAATGCCCTCTGGGAGGCAGCGGCACTACTATTTTAAGTGAGAACACTGACTTCTTTTCTAACAGACAAACTTTCTTTGAAGATGACATAAAATAAGCTCTGGAGATGTTTTGTGTTATGACAACATCAATAGAATAAAAATATCATTTTCAAAGGTGCTTACTTTGAAGACAAACTCACTGACATGTATAAAGTCTGGTATGTTTTTAAAAAACAAACAACTGACTTCAGTAACTTTTTAACTGGGAAAAAAAATCAATGATGGTTGGTGTTGGTTTACAGGATTCTTATGGTGTAAGGCGATATATTATGAGACATTAGGTCAAGAGTCAGGAAAACTGTGCTCCAGTTCTAGCATTTCCATGGAACGGCTGAATTATTTAGGGCACGACCTCTTAGGATCTCTTTTT
The DNA here is from genome assembly GCA_963574655.1 of Perodicticus potto. NCBI lineage: Eukaryota > Metazoa > Chordata > Mammalia > Primates > Lorisidae > Perodicticus > Perodicticus potto. The sequence goes on along the minus strand of CAUYRH010165925.1, from coordinate 15,170 downwards.
TGGTTCCTGTTACATGAGAAGGGTTGGACAAAATGCCCTCTAAGCTTCCTTCGGTGTTTGAAAGTTTAGCATATGTGCAAACTGTGCTCTCTCTATTTCATCCATGCCATTAACTTGAAGACTATCAATTATAAGATGCACCATTAATTTGCATGCTAATAAGAAAGAGAGATACACTGCCTGTCACAATTTTAAATGACAAGACTAAGAAGGCTATTTGAAAATATTAAAGTTTTAGAAGGGTTTAAGAAGTTTTGAGATGTGAAAGCATAAAAAAGTGTATCTTAGAATCTGTACTATGTAGTAACTCTTATCTTGTTCACCTAAGTATTCTTCAAAGATTCAGACCTGGTATCCAGTCATTCATTTATTCATGCAACAACTAAATATAACTTTATTTATTTATTTATTTATTGAGACAGAGTCTCACTATGTTGCCCTCGGTAGAGCCGTGGTGTCACAGCTCACAGCAACCTCAAACTCTTGGGCTTAAGTGATCCTCTTGCCTCAGCCTCTCAGGTAGCTGGGACTACAGGTGCCTGCCACAATGCCTGGTTATTTTTTGGTTGCAGTTGTCATTGTTGGTTAGCAGGCCTGGGCTGGGCTCAAACCCACTAGCCTCAGTGCCTATGGCTGGCAGCCTACCCACTGAGCTACAGGTGCCAAGCCAATTAAATGTAACTTTAGTGCCTACTGTATATCAGGCAATGCAACATGCATACATTGAAGTGTACTCAAGAAATAAATGTACTGAAGAATGGAATTTTAAGAGCATATTTGATTTTTACAGTATCAATGTGCATATAAGCTAGTCATGCTGCTGAGAAGTCAGCTAAAGAAAATCACAAGATGTTTCTTTTTGGGACAGCAGATTGCCCCAAAACTTCATCTCTACTATAGACATTTGCTCCATAGAAATTTGGATTGAGAAACAGAAGGCAGGTAAACAAAAATTCCCTTGTCAGTTTCTTAGTCATCAAGGGACCCCTGTTACTTCTCTATTTCTATGAAAATCTTATTGAAAGAAGCACTTCTTTCTTCCACGATGGTGATGGAGATACTTTTTCAACTGTCATTTCTTTTCCAGTAGAAAAAAGGGCAAGGGATGAATATTCTATGAAACACTTTGGTACTATATTATATCAAATAATTTTACATGATTTATGGTATACACTTGGGAAATCATCATATTATTCATTTGTGTCTAATAGTATCCTGAGACATAATGAAACCATTAAAAGCTAAATGCTATTTCCCTGGTGAAGTCTCCCTCAGAGTCAGAATCTTGAGTGCAACAGAGCCATGACAAATAAGGCTCGTTTACCCTAATACTGTTACTTACAGGGGTTGTGATGCTGGGAACTTTATGGCAAAAGAACTCTTTGAAACACTTGAGCTCATTCTATATAATGGAAACCACAAGCTACTCAGTGATTTCAAGCCCGATTATATACAACAGACAGTGATATTTGGGCTCTCTTCAAGAGGGAACTGGCAGACCTCTTAGGAACAGTTTCTGCTCTTGTTCTGTTTGAATTTCTCTTCTTGAGCTGTTCTTGCCTCATGGAATATTTGGATGTTTCTAACTGATTTTTTTCTTTCAGTCTCTATTTAGTTTTAAGTGCAGTGTCCAGATCAATCACATTTCAAAAGAGGCCCTTCTTCCTTCAGCCGCCTAAGTCCGCTCATCCTGAGAAGGGCTTCTCTCTGGGTTCACAAGGCCCCATGGCTTCCTGCTTCTCTTGGGTGTTTTCTGATCAGCTGAATCTCTTACCCGAACTTGGATGAAGAGAGGAATCAGGATCAATTGAACAGTCTTTCCCCATAAATCCTGCACGGCCATTTGCCAATTGTCATAGGTCTTTCTTTCCAAGGAAGTTTTTTCTTTTTTGAGACAGAGTCTCACTTTGTCACCCTCTATAGAGTGCCATGGTGTCATAGCTCACAGCAACCTCAAACTCTTGGGCTCAAGTGAGCCTCTTGCCTCAGCCTCCTGAGTAGATGGGACTACAGGTACCCACCACAATGCTTGGTTATTTTTAGAGACGGGGTGTCACTCTGGCTCAGGCTGGTCTCAAACTCATGAGCTCAGGTAATTTACCCACGTTGGTCTCCCAGAGTGCTAAGATTACAGGTGTGAGAATTTTTTTTTTCAAAATCCATGAAATTCATTTCCCTGAAAATGTAGCTTTGCCTTCTTTTCTTACAGTCTATGGAAGTCACAGAGAAAGTGGCTACTGCTATTACTGGAATTTTAGCCCATACTATGGCTGTTATCTGCAATTTCTGTTGAGAAGCTTGCAAGCATTACTTTAAACTGCGCCCCATACAGCTTTGAGGTCCAGGTCATCACTTGCAAATTGATGAACCATAGAATCAAATATTATCATGACCACATTTCAGAGAAACAGGTTTTTGGTATCATAGATACCACCTTTCAATCAACTATTGGTTATTTGGAAATTGTTGGTGACCCTTCTACCCACACTTTGCTGCCTATTTGAAACATGCTCAGCCTGGCTTCTCCATCACAATTCATGGGCTTCATATAGTAATATTCAGCCCCTCTTTGGTTTCTGGCATGCTTAGGTTAACCATGATGAGCCCAAAGTCGGGTTCATGTCACTTCTCGGCACGTGTACCCCTTTGTTGGAACAAAGGTAAGACAAAATGCAAGACCATCAGAGGAGTTTGTCACAGTATGTGGACCCATGGCCAAATTTAAGTGTTGTGATTGATTTGGAAATAATGCTTTCAATTACCCTTTTGCCACATATATCAGAGCAGCATGGTGTTAATTAACATGATGTTTGACTTTTAGTGTTAGTATGTTTTAGTACAAATATCCAGAAATAAATTCTTCAAATGAATACATGCGAGAGAGAAATTGTTCCATTGATTCAAGAATTACATACACTGCTCTCTGGGGGAAAGTTGGGCAAAAACATGCCTTCTAAGACATTTCCTGAGTCAGTGTTCAAAGGTCTCTCCAGGCTATAAACTCAAAGTTTTTGAGCTTTTACCTAATTATGCTCTGTTTACCTTTGTGTGAGCTACACAAGATTAGAAGTTTATAGTTTATTGAATATGTTGCCTAGGACCATTTTAATCCAATCTGAGTACAAGATAATAGAAATTTCATACACACACACACACACACACACACACACACACTCTTAAATCAGTTCCCACTTACATCATTATGACCTGAAACACCTTTTCCTGGAACAACCATTGTGAGCGTGAGCATGGTCTATACTGGTTTCTGTCTTCTATAAATGCCATTGAATAATAGCTTCCCTGAAAATCCCCAATCCATATAACTACATTTTAAAAATAAATTTCTCCTCAGGGGTCCTTTGGCCTTGGAGAAATTAGCACTGGCTATAAAGCAGAGCACTTGAAAGAATTTCCCTGAGGGAAATTGGGATAGCAAAAAGGAAGGAGATTTATACTTTTCTTTTAGTGGCAACGTGTTCTTTATGCAATTTTACATCATTAGGATCATTAAAGGGCAAGAATGTGAAATACAAGCACTCTGCGAAGACAGTTCTCCAGGTTTGCATAACATTTTCTGCTGATATTGCCCTGAGGACTTTACAACTCCTGTCTGTCATTTCTGACCAAAAGTTTATAGTTTATTAAATATGTTGCCTAGGACCATTTTTATCCAATCTGAGTACAAGATAATAGAAATTTCATACACATACACACACTCTTCAATCAGTTCTCACTTATATCATTATGACCTGAGACACCTTTTCCTGGAACAACCGATCCCAGGGAAGAGTGCCCGACGTGTATGTATTCCAGTGTTTGAGTGTTTATCACAAGGGCTATCCAGTTTCTCGCCTCTCTCCAGAGAGCTGAGACACTGCAGCGCCTGAAATCATTAAGTACATCATCGAGCGTCTTCTCTGGATAGTTTCCGAAAGTCCTTTTGAAATTAATGACAAAATGCCTCATCTATTGGCACATTCTATGGTGTGAACTACCCTTACAACGCACAGACAGCTCTAGAATCTTTGTGTTTATTCACTCTGACCAAGAGATTCCTCGGAGTAGAATATATTTGAGAATGTGAGTGTGTACCAAACCAGGCAAGGAGTTTCTTTAATAAGAATTTTTATAACACTTTCCAAATGCATTTCCAATCTTATCACAAACACATTCCAAATGCATTTCAAATCTTGTCACAAATACTTTCCAAATGCATCTCAACTTGGACACAGTAGACTGGGCTTTGTATTTCTTGGTAATATGCCCAGTAGATATAATTTTTTTTAAAAAAACATAGGATTTAAAATGTAGGATTCAGAGAAAGATCCCTGAGCTATGAACAAGATGAGCATTTGATGCCCAGTGGATTCGCACCCAAACGTGGCAATTTTCTTGGTATCTGTATTCATCAGAAGCTGTTATTAAATCAGATACCGTGAGCAAACCTCTGGCAAGGTGTGACAGGCACAGGGACCCCTGAGTTTCATAACCGTGTTCAAGCCCTGCCCTGCTGCGTCATTCAAATGGTGTTTTACAAAGGGGAAAGAGGATGGTGACATGATTGGTCAGAAATGACAGACGGAATTGTAAAGTTCTCAGGGCAATATCAGAGGCTGGGAAAACGCTTTAAGCTGGGTTTCACCTGCCATGGAAAGAACTGAGGACATCTGATGTCCTTTAAGCTAGAGCGTCCAACTTCTCTGTGTAGCCCTGCACAACTTTAGCAAAGCCACTGAGTGGGAAGGTCCTTGCTGTCATTGGGTGAGTTTTTTTGAAAGCAAGTTTGGGTATTTTATTCACTTTTGGGACTTGGACATTTTGCTTCCAGGGTAAGATGTAAGGTTCATCAAAAGCACCTGACAAGTATCTAGTCAAGGCTCTAAAGAAAAGCCTGGAAGATCTGAACGTTGGATGGCTCAACCCACTGTTGTCAATTTCTAAGAGGGGCAATGCCTCTGGTCACAAGACCTTGCCACGAAATCTGTCTGTTCAGTAGAAACGGACTCAGCACTTTCTTAAAGAGTGTTTAGCCTGTCTTAACTGCTCAGCCCTGATTTTCACTGTAGGGGCAGCAGAACTCTTATCAAGATGGCCAATGAGTTAGCCAAAGTGTTTCTGAGATGAGAAAGTGATGGGAGAACATGGCAAGGCAATGGGAAGAAGAGGACAAAAAAGATGAAAAACTTTAGCCTCTGAAAGTGGAACTCTTCCCACTTTTAGCCAATTGATTAAAAACATTAAAGAAGGGCTGGGCGAGGTAGCTCACCCCTGTAATCCCAGCACTGGGAAGGCCCAGGCGGGTGGATTATCTGAGACCTCAGGTTCGAGACCAGCCTGAGCCAAAGTGAAACCTCATCTCTAAAAAATAGCTGGGTGTTGTGGTGGGCGCCTGTAGTACTTGGGATGCTGAGGCAAGAGAATTGCTTAAGACCAGGAGTTTGAGTTTGCTGTGAGCTATGACATTACAGCACTCTACAGAGGATGACAAAGTGAGACCCTGTCTCAAAAAAACAAAACAAAACAAAACAAAGTTGAACATACCGGAAATGGGTTCTGAATTATTTGAGTAATAAGAACAATTATCCTGTAGTGGTCAGGAGAAAAGAAAATGACCCGGCCCATTTGCGTTTTACTTCTAATTCCATCCAAAGGTTCATGAGAATCTGCGTCAAGTGTCATAACTTCTCTGGGGATCTCAGTTTCCCCATTTTTATATTTTATTTTGCTTTTATTTCAGATTAATAAGCATGCATACCATTGGCTTACATTGTCTGCATGTGGTAGGTAGCATCTGAGTTGTAGTTGAGGCGTCCAGGAGATGTACTGTACACCCCCAGATTGTACGCATTAGGCAGGAGCTTACCAAGCTCCCTCTCTTCTTTCCTGCCTCTCAGTTTCCCCATTTTAAAATGAGAGCATTAAATTGAGGGTCTCATGCAACATTAACACTCTATGTAACAACAAAAAAAATGCAACAAATTGCGTGTGATGGTTGATTTTCTATGTCAACTTTCCAGGACCATAGATATTTGTTTAAATATTATCCATGAGTGTCTGTGGGTGTGTTTCCAATGAGATCAGCATTTGAACCGGCAGACTGAGCAAAGCCGATTCTCTCCCTAACATGGCTGGTCATCATCTGATCAGTGGAAGGTCTGATCAGAACAGACTGGGACTTACGCCATCAGCTCTCCTGTTCCTGAGGCCTTCGGATGTGGACTGGATCTGCCCCACCACATGACAGCTTAGGGGACTTCTCGGCCTCCATAACCACATGAACCGATTCCTCATCAAGGTGTCTTATTTACACATCTCCTACCACCTCTGTTTCTCTGGAGAATTCGGACCAGCACATTATGTACATTTGAGAAGAAAGACACTGCTTAGGTCTAGTCTGGTCTCCAATTTCACTGAACATAACTTGAGGAACGAAACAATTGGCATTTTTTCTCTTTGTTCCCTTCAAGAAATAACTGAATTTTTAGAGGCTTGTTCCAGGGCAGGAATTACAAACATTATGAGAGTTCAGCAGGAGGAGCTCCTGAGCTGTGCGACAGCCACAGCAGGGTCACTAGTTAGCAGGGTCCTTGTAACTTGACAAAACGAAACTGCAGTGAATGGCCAGTTTTTTCTCATGAAGGTAGAGGACGGGCCCTTCCGGGACACCCTGACGGTTTCAGCGTGTAGTCGAGTGTCAATGGGAAATCAGAAACCCACACGTCTCCGTCCCTAGGTCTCCTTCCTTAAAGGTGGTTGAGTAATTGTCCCTACAAGTCAGTGTGGCTGACGCCCAGAAGGACCAGGCAGCTGCAAATGTGGCCGCTAAAGCTGTGGGGTCTAAAGAGGTTGCGAGAAGCTTGGCTGGCCACGGAGGGCAATGTGTTTCCAATAAGATCAGCATTTCTAGCAGATGTGGCCGCCTCTGCTAACTTTGCCAGATGCTGGATATTCGCGTCGTCCTCCGGACTGCAGGTGGAACCCTTCAGGGCGACGCAGTGTTTCTCTGCCTGCCATGAGATTTCCTTACCTACTTACTCATCTGATGGTAGACGCTGCAGGGCTTAGAGCAGTCCCAGCCAGATGAGTGGGCCATAAGACTTCTGATCTCTGGCGGTGGGTCTGGATTTTCACCCTTCAGGACTGTCATCATCACAGAGGTGCTCAGCGTTTTAGACACCCACCCGCTTCCTGGGTTTGTGCCACTCTCTCTGTGGCGTGGTCCCCATTCCTCCATGCCTGGGATCCCTGTGGTCCCCCTGCCTCTCTCCCGTCCTTCCAGTCTGCTTGCAGACCCTCCACAGCACTTTGAAAGCAATATGATTATTTCAATTTTATGGTGTGCGATGATGACTTATATTATTTCTACAGGGGCCTCCGTATTTGAATGGTGCAAAATCTACTAACCCACAAGGAGATTTCAGGCCAAAGTTTAGGAGTGGAATGGGGAGTTTGTATAAAGTGACACATACGGCCTCCTTCACATCCCCCAGTCCCATGTGGCCAGTCCTGCCTCAATGCACCCAGACCCTTCTTAGAATTGCTTGGGGACTGGTCAACATGAATTTGAACTCATAGTTTAAAATGTTTTGGGTGATGTATCTTTTTGAGAATTTGTTAAAAGCCATGGATCAATTTCCAGTTCAAATGTACATATACACACATACCTAATTTTTAAATACAATTTTAGGAAAGGCCACCAGACTTCCTAGCGCTCATCTTGGGATCCCAGAGTTAGAGGAACTTTGGTATTTGAAGTAAGGGGACCTGGATTTGAGACCTGGATTCCACTGTCATCTTAGTCACTTTCCCTGTTTTTCTAGGGACCTGCTTTCTTGCATGTAAAAGGAAAACTATGGATTATATCAGTAGTTCCCACCTAGGAATAGAACTGTGGTAATATACTGCCCCTCACACCCATCTGGAACATAGTCAGTCTAGGGGGCAGGAGAGTGTTGTTGAGAAGTCTCCCCAGGCAAGCTGACATGCCCAAGAATGGGTTTGAGAACCAAGAATCCGGAGATCTGTAACTGCTGGCTGCACTGTTCTATGACTCTGAGGTTTTACTCCAGAATCTACCCTACAATGCCGGCGGGAGAGTCCTTCGGGTACTAATGGGGAGAAGAGGAGGAATAGCATAGCAGAGAAGGCCGGAAGCCTGCTTCACCTTTCTTTCCACTCTGTTCCATAGTTTAATGGAAGAAAGGGTGGAAGAGAGTAGGACCCTTCTAGGATTCCTCTCTCCTTGAGAGCCCGTTGGATTGGAGGAGAACTTATCTATTCATCTCAAGAGGATAGGAATCTAATTCCTCTTTTTTTTTTTTTTTTGAGCGTCTATGTACTTGGCATATGGTAGGCACAAAATAAATGGTTTTTGACTTAATAAATTTATTCTTCATGAGTTACATATTTTTTCCAAATATAGTAGAACCTCTGTCAGTTGACCACCTAAAGGATTGCGACAAATGGGTCAACGTATGGAGGTGGTCGACATAAGGAGCTAGGCCTGCTATACTGATATGTACATGTGGTGCATTTCTGATCTATGAAAATTCAGGATAGGATCAATGTAGGGAGGTGGTCAGCTATGGAGATTCTGCTGTAATTGTGGTGAGCTCCTGCTTTCCTACCCTGGTTGCAAATCACCCATATTGTCTAAGGTTTCATTTTTCTGAAGTCATTGAAATAAATATTAATGTATTTATTAATTGAAATGTAAGAAATATTTGCTAAGCTTCTATTAAGTGCTTGACTTGGTGAGGTTTTCAAAATAGTGGAGATTTAAGAAAAGAGTTTTTAGTCTTATGCTAATAGCAAAAAACTTATGTCGATACTATTATGTATATTAGAAAAAATTGTACTCCATTTATGCTTTTTCTTTCCATTCTGGGGGAGTGGGATATCAAGCTTTATAAAATGAAGGAAAATTAAATTAAATAAGCAATTCCCTGGTTTGGAACTCCACCCACCCCAAATTTTTCTGGCTGATGACTCTGTTACTCTCTGTGGAAGAACTCAGACACTTGTGAATGCTTTAGATTGGGGGAGCAGCCCAATGTGGGCTCCTTCAGAAGGTACATGCCATAGAGCTGAGACAGGTTCACCAACAGCTTATCTCCCAGTTCACCACTGCATGAAATAATTCTGTAAAGTAGAGTTCTGGCTGTAGGCATTGGGGGTAACTGCAGACACCAAAGGTATTGGGAGTGATGAGATTACATCCTGCTCTGCCAATGCTCTCGCCCAAAACTTTTCTCATTCAGGAGATCAAATTGCTTCAGATGCTGGAACGGTCTTAGAAACGTTGGAATTGACTGAGATTAATAGAAGACTGCTTTTCACTCGTGATAGTAGTTGAGTTTTTGTTGTAAATCCTCATCATTCAAGGAATAATAATGGTATTAATTGGATATTGTCTATGCGAGATAACTGTTTCAGACACTGTAATGTAATGCTGACATTATCTTACTTGGCGTATATCGAACACTAAACTGTTTCAGATGCCTGAGTAATTTTCACAGCGATCTTTTTAGCTTTAGGCTATTGCCATCCTCCTCCTTTTATAGTTGAGAGAGCTAAGGCTTAGAGGGATTAAGTGGCCTGTCAGGGGTCACTCAGCTGGTAAGTGGTTGAAAGCCGGGATTCTGACCTGCCTTTCCAACCTGGCTTTTCTAATCTTATTTCTAATTCAATCCTCACTGCAATCCTATAAAGTAGTTATGGACATTTCCATTTTTCAGATAAGGAGACAGACTTGGAGAAGTGAAATAATCTGAAAATGGCCATATCATTAGTAAATGGCAGAGACAGGTGTGGAACCAGAATAGTCTGATTCATGGGCCAGTGTCTCGTTCACTGTGCCACCCTGACTAGCCGTGGATTAAAAACATGGCCCCACGTCCAAAGAGAGGTACTTATTTCATTAAACTTTTACTTTTTTAATTTTGTTTGTTTGTTTTCTTAAAGCTTAATTTTTATTTTATTTTATTTTTTATTGTTGGAGATTCATTTAGGGTACAGACAAGCAGGTTACACTGATTGCATTTGTTAGATAAAGTCCTTCTTATAAATATGTCCTGCCCCAAAAGATGTGTCACACACCGTGACACCCCCACCCTCCTTCCTCCTTTTCTCTCTCTGTTTCCCCATCCCCCCACCCCCTACTCCACCATGTCCTAGGTCATCAATTGTCCTCATATCAGAATTGAGTACGTTGGATTCTTGTTTCTCCATTCTTGTGATGCTTTCCTAAGAAGGTGTTTCGACTCCATCCAGGTTAATACCCTTATTTAAACTTTTAAAACACATTTATTTTGGTTTGCCTAACAACTTTCTTTCCTTAGATATTGAGAATCAGAAGAAAATGCTTGGTACCTGGAGAGTAACCCCCCTCCATTATGACATTTTTATTATTGTTAAAATGATCCATTTTCTTCCTCTTTTAAAAATGTTTAAGTGAATTGTTCTGCAATGAAATTCACTTTTATATAATCCAGTAAGTGTCTTTTGGATGCCTCCTATCTGCAAGGCTCTGGGTTAGGTACAATGATAATCACACAGATGAATAAATCAGTCTATCCAGGTAACAAGGCAGAATCCCAGGCACCACGCAGGAGAGCCAGATGGGCAAACAAGCTTCATAAGGACAAGGAACACAAAGTGCCACATGGACAGGACCGGCCCAGAGATGGACCCTGAGCTTGGCGCTTAGTTTGCTTGTGCTGCCACAACTGAGTTTCACAGATTGGTGGTGGGTCTGAACAACAGAAATTTATTCTCTCAAAGTCCTGGAAGACAGGAATCCAAGATCAAGGCATCAGGTTCAGTTCCTTCTGAGGCCTCCCTCCTTGGCTTACAGCTGGCAGTCTCCTTGCTGCGTGCACACTTGGCCGTCCCTCACTCTGTGCGTGTTATGTGTGTTGAGGGTCCTCTTGTTAGGACATCAGTCATATTAGATTATGGTCCACCCTAATGACCTCATGGAAACCCACTTGGGAAAAACCCTCCCCTGGCTCTGTGGCCTTGTCAGTCTTCAGGGCCAAGCATCTTGTCACGTTCCAGGTTCTGACACACCTTTTCAGCTCCCAGTCCCCTTTCCTAGGAGCAGCTCCATGCCCCGTCCACCTCCATGGTTCCAGATGGAACCTTCCAGCTCTCCACCTCCAAATCTTCAAAAATGCCTTGGGCTTTGCTTTCTCCCCAGCCAGCTGTGGGGAGGCACAATTCTATCCTCTTACGGTTTTCAGCTGGGCCTAAGGATGAAGTTGATACAGACAGATCAACAGGAGAAAAACATACTAATTCATTCAATATAAGTTTTTTGTGGTGTGGGAGCTTTCATGAGGAAATTAAGGCTGAAAGAACAAATTCAAGTTGAGCACTTATATGCTGAATTGGCCAAAGAGTAGTAAATTGTGAAAATGTGAAAAGGCAAAGGTGTTTGGGCTGGGGTAGCCAACTGACTTAGTTTAACGAGGTTTGTAAAGGTTTCTCTCTGCTTCAACTTCCCGTCCTTGGCAAGAAAGACACTTTCCTTTTGGTATGGGGAGAACCTCTTTCATACAGGAATTTCATCTCCTATTTAAAAAAAAAAAGTGATCTTATTGCACCTGTTGTTTTTCAAGCCTTTTTAATTAAAAATACTCATATGCCTGAGTGATGTATTCTGGGGTGACGTGTTCCGTACTTCTTCCCAAGCACATTTGAATAGGCCTTCCCTGCAATCCCTGGAATGACAACTTCCCCACGTCCTCATGCTTGGGGTTCCGGCCCTGCAAACCTTCCTGGGTCTGGGAAATCTACATTCTCTCTTCTCTGCACCTGCACATGGCCGGCTGCTGAGCATAGTGCAGAAAACTCATATCTTTTTGCCAATGGGTGGGCCTCAAGTTTCCAAAGACCAGCCCTCGTAAGGCTTTGCTACTGGCAGACGGCCTTTCTCCTTGACCCTCCTGTTCTGCTTCATTCGCTACTTCAAAGCTTCATCTCTCTTTTCAAGCTCTTCACTAGTGCCCAACCCTCTGACTCCCATCTGATGAACTTGCCTTTTCTGGGGTGCAGAAATTAGAGCCCACCCCGCAGTATCTCCTTTAAAATTTAGATTTTTAACGTACAAAATGACCTCTATCGGTTTCTATCCTTACTCCTTCTTCTCCCCTTCCTGTATAGCCTCTGTGGCTCCCCTCCTGTTCACAGCCAATATCCCCCTTCCAGGCCGGGCTGCAGACCCCGCGCTCTCTATTCATCTTTGCTCCAGTCCTCCATCCCTGCTCCTTCAGACTCTAATCCTGGGCAAGTGTCTGCATTGCACAAATGCGACAGAACCTGCCTCCTCTTGCTCCATGCCCCGTCTGGCTGCTTCCCGTTTCATTCCTCCCTGAGCCCCCTGCTTCCACCTTCTCATTCCCAGGCAGCCTGTCAGCTCCCCGCCCCCTCGCTTCCAACCTCCATCGCCCCAGGAGCACTGCCGTCCACAAGGTGATGTGCATTCTTTCTAATAGTCAGGAGAGCTCTCAGGCCTTGTTTTGTGTCTTAGCCTGCATTGCTGTGGGAGCACCTGAGGCTGGGTGATTTATAAAGAAGAAGGGTTTATTTTGCTCACATTTCTGCAGGCTGGACAAGAATCATGGCACCCCCACTTGGTTTTGGTGAGGACCTCAGCAAACTTCCTCTCATGAGGGAAGGCAGAGGGGGGCAGGCATGGCAAGTTAAGGGGGAGGATGCAAGAGAGAGGAGCAGGACAGTCCAGGCTTTTTAATAATCAGTTCCCAAGAGAGCTACTAGAGTGACAGATAAGTCACTTGTTACTGCAAGGTTGGCACCAGGCCATTCATGAGTGATGCACTCCCAAGACCCAAACACCTCCCACAAGGCCTCACCCTTATCAGTGGGGATTAAATTTCAACCTGAGATGGGGAGAGGGCAGATACCCAAATGACATCACTGCTCTTAGTTCTCCTCTCTCGACTTTTGGACGCAGTTTTCTAGCTGGTCTCAGTGGCTTGACTCCGTCTCTGAGTGGGCTCTCTGTCATCACCGACCCTCCAGCACAGGGGATCCCTCACTCTGGGGCTTCCTCTGCTCTTTGCATATTCCCACGAGCTGACCCATTTGCACCTTTGGTAAGTGAACTGCCACCTGTAACTCTTAGGTCTGAAATCTTTGTCTTTCATTCAGTTGTCTCTTCCAACTGCTGGAGCCGTGTTAATAGTATTATACATCTACCAACTGGGTATTCTGTCTGGACGGCCCACAGAATTCCCTTTTGCTTGACTAAACTGCAGTGAATATTTCCCTATCCCCCCCCCAACCCCCAGTGTGCTCCTTCAACTCCCCATCTCTATTTCCTGGGAAAGGAAACCATGCAGAAAACAGCTGCCCCTGTGTGTCCAGTGAGTCCCTGAGTTCTCCCTACGCACCTTCTAACCATCTCCCGACTGTCCCCTCTGGCCTTACCCATTGCACAGCCTGATCTCTCTCACCCAGTCTTGCTTCCTGGTACTCCCTCCACCAGATCGAGGCCAACGGTTTCAAATGCCGATCAAATCTCCTCACCTCCCACTTGAAATCTTCAGTGCCTTACAGCTTCAAGTCTGCATTGTTTTGTTTTGTTTTGTTTTTGAGACAGAATCTCTGTCACTCTCAGTAGAGTGCTGTGGCATGATAGTTCATAATAATCTCAAACTCTTGGGCTCAAGTGATCCTCTTGCTTCAGCCTCCCAAGTAGCTGGGACTACAGGTGTCTGTCACAATGCCCTGCTGTTGTTTTCTTTTCTTTTCTTTTTTTAAGAGATGGGATCTCACTGTAACTCAGGCTGGTCTTGAACTCCTGAGCTCAGGTGATCCACCTACCATGGCCTCTAAGAGTCTTGGGATTAAAGGCATGAGCCACCATGCCTGGCCTCAGCTCTCAATTCTTTAGCACAATGTGCTTCCTCGTCACTGGGCCCCAACTTACAGCTTAACTTCTCAGTTTCATTCCCTCCCACTTTACAAGCTCACGCTGAATCACATGATATTTCTTGAACACACTGTTCATTCTTTCTTTTCTTCATGTCCTTTCACACAATCTTCCCTCGGAGACAGTCTGCCCACCCCTTGGTCAATTTCTATCAATACCTCAGGCATCTCAAGAAGATTACTGCTTAGGTGAGTATTTTCTTCACTTCCCTAGAGAAATTTACTTTCAGGGTATTATTTAGTCCCCTTTTGAGTAGTTTGTCTCATTGCGGGTTGTTTTTCTGATTATACACGTCATCATTCTAGAACATTTTAGAAAATGTAGAAAAATAAAAATCACATATAATTTATTCATCCAGAAGTTATTTACTCTCAGCATTTTAGTCTTGGCTCTCCTTTAGTGTATGTATGATAAATATACTAACTATGTATATGATTTACATATATAAATCAATATCTCATACTATATATATTGCCCTATCACCTGATTTGTCCAAGAAAATTTTTCATGTTATTAAATATTTTTAAAGGTTTGATTTTTTTATATCAAAGACTTATTCTTTACTAATTTCAAATGAAATACATGATCATGCAAATAAAAATTCAAACCGTACAGAAGTGTACAATTTAGAAATGGAAAGTCCTTCATAATCTTGTCATAAGCCTTAAATAGTTTGTGGGATACTCTTTCAGACCTTCCTATGCTTCTACTGGTTTAAACATACATTTAAAAATTTATATACTGGCTTGGCGCCTGTGGCTTAACGGGCTAAGGCGCTAACCACGTACACCTGAGCTGGCGGGTTTGAATCCAGCCCGGGCCCGCCAAACAACAATGACGGCTGCAACCAAAAAATGACCGGGCGTTGTGGCGGGCACCTGTAGTCCAAGCTACTCGGGAGGCCAAGGCAAGAGAGTCGCTTGAGCCCAGGAATTGGAGGTTGCTGAGAGATGTGATGCCATGGCACTCTATTCAGGGTGACAGCTTGAGGCTCTGTCTCAAAAAAAAAAACAATTTATATCCTGGGATAATGTGCTCCATGCTGTTCTGAAAGTTTCTCTTTAAAAAATACTTAACACATTCGATCCTATAATTCCTTTACTAGGTATATATCCAGAAGACCAAAAATCACATTACAATAAAGATATCTGTACCAGAATGTTTATTGCAGCCCAATTCATAATTGCTAAGTCGTGGAAGAAGCCCAAGTGCC
>CAUYRH010165915.1:0-30547 GCA_963574655.1 Perodicticus potto | reverse complement strand
TATCCACAAAAATGCTGTAGCTCTAGGAAGCCTCATTTCCCATAACACGGTGATAATTCTCCCTAAGTCCTCATCATTTCTCACCTGGGTGGCTCTCCCTCCACACTGACACAGCCCCTGTCTTCAGCCTCCTCCCCCTGCACTGCTCTCCGAAAAGTCCTAATTTAGAAATGTTATTCCTCTGTTTGAATTGTCTCAGTGCCTCTCACTGCCTCCCATGCTCACATTCTGGGTAACCAGACACCTGGGACCCTTCTTGACATGGGCTCTTTCTGCCTCTTTATAATCATCTCCTGTCAGCGCTCCCTAACTCTGGCCACTTTGAATTCTTTATAGTTCTCTCAGACACAAATATTTCCTCAAGAACCTTCAGCTGGTGTTGGTGCCAGTCAGCACAGGTCTCTCTGCTGAGAGTCAGCACTGTGACAAGTGGTATAAAGATTAAATAAAACAGGGCGGCACCTGTGGCTCAAAGAAGTAGGGCGCCGGCCCCTTATGCTGGAGGTGGTGGGTTCAAACCCAGCCCCGGCCAAAAGAAAGAAAAAACCTGCAAAAAAAAAAAAAAAAGAAAAAAGATTAAATAAAACAGTGAGTGGTCCATATTGACATGGCTTATAGTTACTGTGTTTAGAGGTATTAGTTCCCCCAGGGGAGTTTAAGCAAGTGCCTATATAGTGTACTGAAATATACATGGGTAGATCTTATTACTCTGGGAATAATGTCCAAATGGTAACACTAAGTGACTGGATTAGTCACAGAATTTTAAAGCTAGAGTCCTACACCTGTGCCCTTGTTTTAAAATGTTTGTTTAGTTTCCAAGTATTTAGGGATTTTCTTGTTATTCTTCTGTTAATGAATTCCAGTTTGATTTTATTATTGTCAAAGAAACTATTCTTTTAAATTTATTAAGGTTGATTTAGTGACACATGATCTAGTCAATCTTGATAAATGTGTCACCATGCATGTTTGAAAAAGAGTCAACTTGTGTGGAGCATTTTGTCAATATCAATTAGCTTCTGTAAGGGATGGTATTCTTCAGTTGTTTTATATTCTTACTGATTATCTACTGATCCTGTGAATTACTGGAAGAGGCATTTTGAAGTCTACAGCTACAGTGAGTTGTTCTATTTCTTCACTCAATTGTGGCCATTTTCCTTCAGTATTTGGAGGCTCTGTGGTTTTGTTCATACCCATGGAAGATTGCCAGCACTTCTTGGTGAATTCATTCATTGATCATGTCATGTTCCTCTTTATCCCTGAACTTTACTCTGATGTAATATAGCTGCCCCAAACTCACTTTTGATTAGTATGTGAGGAGTATAAGTTTCTCCATCCTTTTACTTTCAACCTACTTATATCATGTATTTAACAGGAGTTTCTTGCAAAAAGTATATGTTTGGATCATTTTTTTTCAGTTTGTCTCTGTCTTTGAAATGGTAAGTGCTGATCATTTATATCTCTTATAATTATTGATAACATTAGGATTTCAGGCTACCATTTTATCATTTGTTTAACATTTTTTTTCTGCCTTTTATTGCCCTGTTTCCCTTTTCTACATTTCCTATAGGTTACTTGAACATTTTTAAAATGATTCCATCCTCATTCATACCCATTTCTATTGTGTTACAAGTGGTTACTCTAAGGATTACAATATGCTTATGGAGATTATTGCAGTCTACTAGTGTCAGTATTTTACCACTTTAAGTGGATACCTGATAAAAATTGAGGTCATATTTCCCTTCCCATTTTATTAGTATAATGTCTTAAGTATTATCTCTATATGCATTAAGAAGCATATCAGATAATATTATAATTTTGGTATTAAATGACAAATGCATAATTTGAAAACTCAAGAGAAGAATACTCACCTATTGTATTTACCCATTTATTTACCTTTCTGTTGCTCTTTCTTCATCCTGACATTCTGAGTTTTAAATTTCCTTCCTGATTTGTAGAATTTCTTTAGGCATTCAACATGTAGAGTAGGTGTTTTTAGTTAGCTAAGAATGTCTTTATTTCACCTTCATTTCTGAAGTTTACTAGTTGGAGAATTCAAGGTTGGCAACTTTTTTCACGCAACATTTTCAAATGTTGTGCTCCTTCTAAGACATTTGCTGTCATTTGAATTGTTATTCTCCATGGATAATAATATTTTTCTCTGCTTTCAAAAATTTTTCTTTGCTTTTACTTCTCAGTAGTTAAATTATGACAGGTCTTGATGCTGTTTCTTTGAGCACCTGGTTTTTCTTTGGGGAAAGAAAAACCCACAGGTTCTGGAATCTGTGCATTTTTCTTTCCCCAAAGTTGGAGACTTTCAGCCATTCTTTCCTCACATATTTTTCAACCCCACATTCTTTCTTCTTTTCACTCTTGAACGTCTATCATTTGTGCCATCACATAGACCAATGATAGATACTTGTTTTTGTACCACAAGTATCTGAAACCTAGTTTTTGTTGTTTCTAATCTACTTTCTCTGTATTACTCAGATTGGATACTTTCTACTCATTTGTCTTCAGTTCCACTGATTTTTCTGTCATTACCATTCTGCCATTCAGCTGTTCTCTTGAGTTTTTTATTATGCTATTGTATTTTCCAATTCTAAAAGTGCCATTTAGTTCTTCATTATATAGTGTTCATCTTTGCTAATATTTCCTGTTTTTATTTTTTCAAACATGTTTATACTTGTTTATTGGAATATATTTATAATAACTCCTTCAAAATCCTTAATCTGTAATTCCAACATCTGTATCATCTCAATATTGGTATCAGTTCATTTATACTGAAATTCTCCTGGGTTTTGGCAAAGTAAATAATTTTAGAATTTATCATGAACATTTTGTGTATTATGATATCATGTCATAAGATATACTGTAGACACTGTGCTTTTCTTTTTCTTTTTTCTTTCTTTTCTTTCTTTCTTTTTTTTTTTTTTTTTTTTTGCAGAGTTTGGCCAGGACTGGGTTTGAACCTTTCACCGGCACCTACTCCTTTGAGCCACAGGCACCACCTGACACTGTGCTTTTCATTTATTTTGGCATGTAGCCTATATAGAATCTGCAAGCTCACTTTTGTGAGCTGTGGTTCAAATGTCGATTCAGGTTATGATGCCTCCGTAGTGCTATTCTGGTCTACCCCATGAAGGGCTCCCCACCCCCACAGGAGTCCACCCCTCTTCCTTATCAGGGCAGGCTGGGAGAGGGAAGATGGGGACAGAAGACAGGGTTCCCTCGGGTAGAGTCCTTACCACTGATGGGTGGGAGTCAGAGCTGCCCACATCTGCTCATGGGAAGTCACCTCCTGTTAGTGTAGGAGAAAGGTGGAGACCCCTTCCATTTAGAAGTGGAAGTCACAATGCAAACACTCACATTCACCAGGGGAGGGACAGCAGCTTGTGACTCGTTAGGTGAAAGTAGAGAAAAGGTTCCACCTTATTCTCCACTGCTGCTGCACCCTGGGGCTGGGAACGGTCACATCTTTTTCGTGGCATTTGCCTGAAGAATAGAGGTAAAAAGTCTAAAACTTTTCTGTTCTCTCTGGCTGTCCTTGCCCTGTCCTTTGCCTAGAGAATGTAGGCTTTTCTTGAGGTTATTTTTGTCTCTCTCAATTATCATCATGATTAGAAGTACGAGGTCTGACAATTTAAGTTCCCTAACTTGCCACCGTGTGCTTCTGTTGGTGACACTGTGCCAGCAACTCAGTAACGTTTCATACCCTCAGCATATCAGTGTCTCACAGCTGTGTTCGTGTCGACGTGTGGTGGTGTCTTACTGAGTGGCATCATTATTGTTGTTGGGTATTTTCATGTGGTGTCATGAGAATGTCAGAGCTTTTATTAGAGCAATGAATAAACATTTGTAAAGTTATTCTTAAACTTGGCAAAAGAGGAAGAGAAATCAGGAACATGTTAGTGCAAGTTTATTGGTTTAATGGAATGCAGAAAATGGCAATGTGCAAATGGATTAAATGTTTTTCTTAGGTGGGAAAGAGGGTCTCTGATGAAGAGAGGTCAGAGCAGCCAGTAATGAGCAGATCTGAGTAAACATTGAGAAAATTCATTGGACTGTGTATGAAAATCATGAGCAGATTGTGAGAAGCATAACAGACCAAGTAACCATTGATAGAAAAACAGTTAGGAAAATCTCAATTGAAAATCATGGCTGACACCTCGTGGCTCTTGCATCATGGCAATGCACTAGTCCCAGGGAGTGTTAAGCCAGTAAACAAATAGCTGTATTGGAATATCCTCCTGACTCACATGATTGGACCCCCAATGACTTTTTCCCTCTATTCAAAGATAAAAGATATATTGAAAGGAAGACATTTTGGTAACATTCAGGACATCAAGAGTAATACAATGACAGCTCTTATGGCCATTCAGAAAGAGTTCCAAAATTGTTTGGAGGGTGGACTAGATGCTGGCATCACTGCTTAGCTTCCCAAGAATGGATAGACATCATCATGATCAATCCCAGGGCTCTATGAGGTCGTCTGAACAGTCCACATTCTTATTGTTGGTAATACCATAAAAGTTATGATCCAGATTTGAAGATTAAGAAATACACATGGTCAAAGTGCTGGTAGAATCAGAAGTGCAAAGAAGTTTATTTCAGTGATTAGAAATGGAGTTCTGAATCCCTTCATAGTGCAAGCTGAGATTCTAGGTTGTAGTATTGCCACTTAGGAGTCATTTAACTCAACTCTTTCAAATAAACCTTATAGAATATTCTAACTGAATCAAGACATCCTTTCTGATAGTCATAAGCAATTCATCCAAGAATTCAGCAAGGTGAAATAAAAAATCTACATGACGTATATAGGCCCATTACTGCATTTTGCAGAACTAGAGACTTGTGCTTTGGAGTCAGACTAGCTTGAGGCTAAAGATTGGTCCTAGTGAGACAGGACGTGCTGTGCTGGAGATAAGCAGACTGATGGGGGAGGCTGGGCAAGAGAAGGACGGAGGCTGAGTTCAGGCCTGGTCTTCAGTGTGGGAGGCAGGTCGGGGGATGAAACTGAGCCCAGAGTGTTTTCCCTAATGGGTGATGTAGGTGCAGGGCTGTAAGAGTGACATGCTGGAGGGTAAGCACAGGGACCAGGACAAGAGGGGATCAGTGATACGTGGAGGAAGTGGAGCCCTTTTGTTTGGTGCCATGCCCACAGCTAGACTCAGCCCAGCAAGGCAGAAGGCAGGGGTGGGTCCACCTGGGGCCCCTTCCTGATTAGATAGGAAGGACTTTGACCAGGGACTGTGCTCTCTCCTCTGACACATGATGGCACATCCCTGCACACATGTACATGTTCCTGACCACACAAACACACTCCTATTCCATCCTCTCTCCTCCCACCCAGCTCTCTTACTCTCCCTAAACTCTAAGTTCCCAGAACCATCTCAGGGTCATGTCCTGTCCTCAAGTCTTATATAAAGCCTGGCAAACTCCCTGCACCACTCAACAGCTTTATCACCTGCTTGTGTTGCTTCAACTTTGATTCATTTTCACTTTCTGCAAGAAGAGGAAAATCACTGCTACAGTAGGTGGTCACACAGGGAATGTGGCTTTCTGTGACCCTGAGTGCCTTCTTCCCATACATCTCTAAGCTCTTGTTCCTTCTGCCACCCTGAGCGCTCATTCACGGCCCTTCCCCCTCAAAGCTTGTTCCTTCCTTGGAGACTGGCCGAGGAGCTTTGTGCCTGGACCAGAAAACAAAGTAGCTTTCACATTGCTGCTTTCTTGCTTCCTCCCAGAAACTTTTCAGGGAGGGATAACTGTTTCCCTGTCATAGATGGGGAGCTGAAGCTCAAAAAGTGAAGCAAGTTTCCCCCAAAGTGACAGTGATTGAAATGTAGAGCTGAGACTCTCCCATCACTCTGGAGCTGGAGGGCTCTCTCCATGCTGGCCCTACTCCTGGATGCATCTTCTTGTGTCCAGCATGTGTTTCCATGGTCTGTGCTCATAGTAGGATGGGGGCAGTTGAGAATATTTTATTGGCTAGGCACGGTGACTCACACCTGTAATCCTAGCACTCTAGCGAAGCTGAGGCAGGTGGATCACCTAAGCTCAGGAGTTCAAGCCCAGCCTGAGTATGAGTGAAAGCCCCATCTCTAAAAAGTAGCCAGGAGTAATAGCCAGGCATTGTGGCCCCCGCCTGCAGACTCAGTTATTCGGGAAACTGAGGCAAGAGTTTGAGGTTGCTGTAAGGTGTGACACCATGGCACTCTACTGAGGGTGACAAAGTGCGACTGCGTATCAATAAATATATAAATAAACAAATGAATAAATAAATAAACAAATTTTATCATTTGTTTATCAAAAAGTCCAAGCTTGCTACACAGATCTTTTTTTATCAAAAAGTCCAACCTTGCTACACAGATCTACACTACATGTATCTCAGCCTTCTTTGGGGGTTGACACGTGCTGAATTCTCTTTCTTCTTCTAGGATGCTTGAGGTTAGAGACCGTGTTTGTTTTACTGTAGTTACATCCTCATGCCCTGTTCTGGGGCCCGTTGGTGGATGGCCACTCCATTCAGGTTGGTTGAATATATGAATGGATGGATTATAAGGGATCTGCTCATCCTAAAGTGGTGTCAGCCTTGTTGAGACAAAGAAAAAAGGAAACAAAAACATTTCCATCAGGTGAAGGCGTGTGTGCAAACACACACTCTCACACACATTCCCCTCAATAAGAGCCCCTCCAGCTTCACCACACACACACACTTCTGAACACTCAGGGCATGTTCAGCTCTGACTACTTAACTGTTTTTCAGCTTGTGAAGAAATATGGGAACATCATTAGCCTGGAGTTTGGGAGCGTATCTTCAGTTGTCATTACTGGATTGCCCCTCATCAAAGAAGCCCTTATCGACATGGACCAAAACTTTGTGAACCGTCCTGTTTTTCCTATACAAGAACGTGTCTTTAAGGGAAATGGTGAGTTCCTTGGCCAATGGAAGGTGTGTGTTTCATATGCTTATGGCCTGCAAGAGGTGCCTTGTGACTCTAATTTTCTAACACCCCCCAAACCACTTCCACCATTATAAAATCTCTGTCATTAATGGAGGCTGGATGCCCACATTTCCTGATTGAAGTCACCGCCACAAAGAACCTGACAGGGCCAGACCTATTAGAAATTCCAGAGAAGCCACACGTCCTGCATGAACCAACACCAGCGGCTCTTCTAATGGAGAGACCACATCACCCCGTCATGCGCAGGGAGAGGAGATGTGTCCACTGATCCTGCTTCCCCTGCAGCCCCCTCCCTTAGGAAGTGGGTGTGGATCTGCTCCCTTGTGCTGCTGCTCTTGTCTCCAGCTCCTCATGTGCTCTCATGAAGGCCATGCTGCACCCGTGATCTCCCGTCTTGTGACCCACATACGAGGTCTGACAACTCAGTTTGGGAACCCATCCTAGAAAAATGCTACCTACCTCATTGTTGAATATCACTCTGGTCACCTTCAAAGTACTCCCTTGGCCATTCGCATTGTGATAATATATATGAGTCTAAAGCTCACGAAACAAAATAGAAGGTCACAATGAAGAGATGCTATTTAAAATTTTAAAGAATGATAAGACTTTCCAGAAATGGGATATAGTTTGAGAAGATGAGACATATAGACCTAATTTTGTTTTGTTTGTTTTGCTTTTTTTTTGAAAAGTAAATTTATTTCAGGTTAATATCAGGGTACAAACAACCAGGTCAAAATAATTGATTTTCTTAGGTAGAGTCCCTCTTGTGATTATGTTCCACACACAAAAGATGTGCCAAATACCTCTACCCCATGCCCATTCAATGAGAGTGCCCCAACCCTTCCCCCTCTTTTCATACCCCTCCCCCCAACTTGAATTGAAGTAAGTTTTTCTCCTACGTGGGCATGCATTAGACCATCCACTACCTTCATGTAAGTATTGAGTACTTTAGATACTTGCTTTTCTATTCTTGTGATACTTTCCTAAGAAGAGTATGTTTCAACTCCATCCAGAATATTACAAATGATGTGATGTCACCTTTTTCTTTTCTTTTTTTTTTTTTTAATCTCTGAATAGTATTCTATGCTGTGCATATACCACAATTTGTTAACCCATTCCTGAGCTGATGGGCATTTAGGTTGTTTCCACGTCCTGGCAATTGTAAATTGAGTTGCAATAAACAATCAAGTACAAATGTCCTTATGATAAAATGATTTTTTTTCTTGTGAGTAGATGCCTAGTAGAGAGATTGTGGAGTCAAGTGGGAGATCTATTTTGAGATCTTTGAGGATTCTCCCTACTTCTTTCCAAAGAGGCTGTGTTAGTTTGCAGTTTCATCGGTAATGTAAAAGCAATCCCCTCTTTCCACATCTGTGCCAGCATCTGCAACTTTGAGACATTGTGATGTGGGCTAATATTACTGAGGTTAGGTGAAATCTCAGGGTGGTTTTTATTTGCATTTCTCTGATGACCAGGGACTATGAGCATTTTTTCATATGTTTTTTAGCCATTGTCTATCTTCCCTAAAGAAGGTTCTAGTCATGCCTCTTGCCCAGTGATACGTAGAATTGTTTGCTTTTTTTGTTGTTGATTAATTTCAGTTCTCTATAGATCCTAGTTATCAAGCCTTTGTCCAATTCTAATATGCAAGTATCTTTTCCCATTCTGAAGGTTTTCTATTTGCCTTTGTTGTTGTCTCCATAGCTGTACAGAAGTTTTTCAGTTTAATGAAGTGCCATTTATTTATTTTGTTGTTGTTGCAATTGCCATGGAAGTCTTCTTCATAAAATCTTTCCCCAGGCTGATATCCTCAAGTGTTTTTCCCATACCTTCTTTGAGGATTTTTAATGTTTCATGCCTTAGATTTAAATCTCCTATCCATCTTGAATCACTTTTACGAGTGGTGAAAAGTGCCAGTCCATCTTCAGTCTTTTTCATGTGGATATCCAGTTCTCCCAGCACCATTTATTGAATAAAGATTCTATTCCTCACAGTGTGCTCCTGTTTGGTTTATCAAAGATCAGGGGGCTGTAAGATGTTAGTTTCATCCCATGGTTTTCTATTTGGTTCCAAATATCAGTGTCTCTATTTTTGTACCAATACCATGCTGTTTTGATCACTATGGACTTATAATATAGCCAAAAGTCTGGTACGGTGATGCCCCTGCTTTGTTTTTATTACTAAGCATTGCCTTGGCTATATGGGGCTTTTACTGGTCCCATATAAAGTGAATGATTATTTTTTCCAATTCTTGAAAAAATGATGTTGATATTTTAATGGGGATTGCATTGAATCTGTAGATTGATTCAGAACTATAAACATTTTAACAATGTCGATTCTTCCCAGTCAGGAGCATGGTATATTATTCCATTTGTTAATATCTTCTGCTATTTATTTTCTTAGGGTTTTATTATTTTCATTGTAGAGATCCTTAACCTCTTTTGTTAAGGATCCTTTCCTAAGTATTTCATTTTCTTTGAAGCTCCTGTGAAGGGAATTGTGTTGTTGATTTGAGAAGCAATCTGAGTTGCCATAAACTTTGAGTTGCTTCTCAACTCAAGTATGCTTCATTGGCATATTCAAAGGCTTCTGATTTGGGGACATTGTTTTATATCCTGGGACATTACTGTATTTTTTAATCCCTTTCAGGAGGCTTGTGGTTGAGTCTTTGGGGTTCTCAGAGATCACATCATTGGCAAAGAGTGAGAGTTTGACCTATTCCCCCATTTGGATGCCATTAACATCTGTCTCTTGCCTGATTGCATTGCTAAAACTTCTAGCACTATATTGAATAGTCGTGGCGATAGAGGATATCCTTGACTGGTTCTAGTTTTAAGTGGAAAGGCTTTCAGTTTTACTTCATTCAGTATGATATTAGCTGTGGGTTTATTATAGATGACTTCAATCAGTTTAAGAAATGTGCTACTATGCCAATATGTTCTTGTTAGAAAAAGATGCTGAATTTTATTGAATGCTTTTTCTGCACCTATTGAGAGGATCTTATGGTCTTTGGTTTTGCTCCTGTCGATATGGTGAATTACGTTTATGGATTTGCTTATGTTAAACCAGCCTTGCATCCCTCAGATGAAACCTACTTGACCATGATCAATGATTTTTTTAATGTGTAGCTGTAACCTATTGACTAGGCTTTTATTGACAATTTTTTCAACAATATTTATTAGTGAAATTGGTCTGAATTTCTCCTTTGTAGTTGGGTCTTTTCCTGGTTTTAGTAAAAGGAGGATGGTTGCTTCATAGAATTTGTTGGAAAACATTCCTTCCTTCTCAAGTTTTTGGAATAATTTCTGCAGTATGGGTATAAGCTATTCTTTGAAGATTTGATAGCTTTCTGGTGTGAAGCAATCTGGACCAGGACATTTTTTTGTTGGGAGATTTTTTTTTATTGTTTCCTTGATCTCAGAGCTTAAATTTGGTCTGTTTAAGAAATCTATTTCTTCTTGGTTAAATGTAGGGAGAAGGTGTGATTACAGGTATTGATCCATTTCCTCCATATTGTCAAATTTCTAGGTAAAGAATTCCTTGCGGTATTCAGAGGTAATCTCTTGTACCTCTGTGATACCTGTTGTTATTTCTACTTTATCATTTCTGATTGAAATTATTAGAGATTTTACTTTTCCGTTTCTAGTTAAGCTGGCCAAAGTTTATCAATTTTATTGATTTTTTTGAAGAACCAACTTTATGTTTCATTGATTTTCTGAATGATTCTCTCATTCTCAATTTGTTAATTTCTGATTTAGTTTTAATTATTTCTTTTCTTCTACTGGGTTTAGGATTAGTTTGTTCTTCTTTTTCCATTCCCAAAAGATAGTTCATGAGTTTGTTGATGAGCTCTCTTTTTGCTTTTCCGATGTAGGCATCTAAGGTAATAAATTTCCCTCTTAAGACTGCTTTTCTTGTATTCCCCAGGTTTCATTGTTGTTATCTTTGAGGAATTTGACAATTTCCTCTTTTATTCCTTCCTGAACCCACAATTCAGCATAAGGTTGTTTAGTTTCCATGCTTTTGTGTGGTTGTGGGATAAACAGTTTTGTTGGAGTTAGGTTCCACCTTTATTGGCTGTGGTCTGAAAATATATAACTTAGCTTCCACAATGGTGCAAAGGATAAAAGTATACAATGGACTTTCCCAAAATAAGATGAATAGAACTACCACACTTATCAATTCTCTAAATTAATGGTAATGACTTGAATTCCCATTTGTACAGGCACAGGCTAGCTGATTGGATAAAAAAGCACAAGCCATCCATTTGCTCTCTACAGGAAACACACCCAACCTTGAAGAACAAATCAAGACTCAGGTTAAGGGATGAAAAACAGTATTTCAGGCAAATAGAAATCAGAAGAAAGGAGGGATTGCAATCTTATTATCAGATACAAATGGATTTAAAGCAACTAAAGTTAAGAAAGACAAGGTCACTACCTACTGGCCAAGGGAACAATACAACAAGAGGAAATTTCAATTTTTTAAATATTTATGCACTCAACTTAAATGCTCTCAGATTTATTAAACAGACCTTGATTGGTCTGAACAATGTAAGGTCCTGTAACACCATATTAGCCAGGGACTTTAACACCCCTCTGACACAACTGAACAGATCATATAAACAGAAAGTAAGTAAAGATACACAATACTTAAATGTAACCCTGGAACAAATGGGCTTAATAGACATATACAGAACACACCATCCCAAAGCTAAACAATAGACATTTTTCTCATCAGCCCAAGGAACATGCTCCAAATAGATCATATCCTACTATACCAATCAAACCTAAACAAATTTAAAAGAACAGACTTAATTTTGAAGAACTCCACCATTTCAATATTTAACAGAAGAAGATGAACCAGTGGAAGATATGAGAAGTTACTGGCAAACAATTAGAAAGAAAATCTGGAGAGTGAGGTATCCTGAGCACCCCTGGAAGAGAGTATGTCCAGAAAGAAGTATCTGATATTGCTGAAGGATCTACTAAAATTAAAAGTTATTAGGGTCAAAAGTTATCCTTAGACTTGACAGCAAGGAGAGCCATTTCATTGGGTGATGGAGGCCAAAGTCAGGTATCAAAGAAGGTGAGAAGTACTCTGGAAGTGAAGACAAGGAAAGGAGCTTGGCATTACCTGTGATATGACACTGATGATGTTCTGTTGAACTCATCAAGATTTTTTCCTCTTTGCCTGTATTGTTTTTCTATATGGAATATTTTCTCCTCTTTGCTTTCTTGAGTTATTTCTTCATCTATTAAGGTCTGGCTTAGATAGGAACTCTCCTATAAAGCTTTTCTTTGCCTACTCAACTATATGGACTTTATATTTTCCATAAATGCATTCCTAGCATTTAGCATAACAAAATACTTTATCATACCCATATTACTATGTGGCTATTAATCAAAGCCTGGCCTCTAGAATTAGGGAGATGTGAGTTTGAACATCCATTTAGCTCTGTGCTAACTGTGTGATCTTACAAAGTTTACTTTATCTTCTGCTTCTGATTTTTCTCATTAGTTAAATGGGGGGTAGTTTTAGTATTAACTGTAATTACCCTTCAAAATTTGTCTGAGTACTAAATTACACAGCACATAAAAATATTCACTGACATGTCAAGCAGTCAGTTATGTACAGTTATGCTTTGGGGTGATTGCTCTGAACAATTTTCGAGTGTCATACTTCCTTCCTCGTCTCTCCATCTGACACACATCCTCATACCATTTGCTGGATAGTCACATTCTTAAACCACAATACCATCATATTGGCTTTTGTTCCCCCAGGATTGTTCATGTCCAAAGGCCAGGTATGGAAGGAGCAAAGAAGGTTCGCCCTGACAGCACTGAGGAACTTTGGTTTAGGAAAGAAGAGCTTAGAGGAACGCATTCAGGAGGAGGCCCGCCACCTCGTTCAGGCAATGAAAGAGGAGAACGGTGAGCATCTCTAGGAAAGACATGGGAGATTTGGGCCCACTTGTTCTTTGGAGGGATACTTATACCATCCCTAAATGCTTTCCTTATGCCTTATTCCTAAAATTACCTTGGAATGTGTATGTGTTCATATTTATATACATGCGTGTATTTATTAAATGTTAAGTGTTCTCAGTAAAAGGATTGGCCTTGAATTACTGAGTCTACCATTGAAAAAATTTTAAAACATTTCCCCAGTCTTGAAAAAAATCACTTTATTTTTGACAATTATAAATGTACCCAAAGTAGGGAGAGCACAGTCATGAATCACTGTGTACCCTCAGTCACACCACTGTGCTAAGTAGTGAGGATGAAACAGTGAACAACTAACCATGACCCTGCCCTCAAAGAGTTCTAGCATTAAATGCATGGAGATGGGCAGTGAACATGTTACTGAATTTAAACCCTGATCATCAGTTTGTGTCATTGACTGTGTTTTTGCTGTATGACAAACCCAGTGTCAGGTGGTGTGGCCAGGTCTCAGAAATGGTTCTGTGGTAGGTAAAGAGAGGAGACTCTCTGTACGAACTAGATGAATCCCATCAAAAGTGTCCATCTTGTCCTTCCTCCCACCTCCAGGGCAGCCTTTTGACCCTCACTTCGAAATCAACAATGCAGTTTCCAATATCATTTGCTCCATCACCTTTGGGAAGCGATTTGAGTACCAGGATAGTAAGTTTCAGGAGCTGCTGAGGTTACTGGATGAAGCCACAAATATGGAGACTTCATTTACAAGCCAGGTAAGGCAGCTTTCTTTCTATACCTCATTGACACATGCACTAATTTCTTTTGCATATATATATAAATGCTCATATTGGTTATGTTCTTACTTGTACACCAACACTTACTATTATCAATTTTCTAATTTCCCTTTGAGGTTCAAATTTCACTTCTTCCTTGGTGGGCCTTGTACCCTAATTTCTGACCTTGTAGGCCTTTGAGTCTGTCAAGACTATACTTAGCTTCTAGGTCTCTCCACCACTTTTCTGAATTTGGAAGACATTCCTAGAGGAACATTTACCCCCAGGCATTGAGTTCATCCCTGCATTTTCTTCTTTCCTTATGACTTATTCCTGAAATTACCTTGGAATGTGTCTGTGTGTTCGTATTTATATACATGCATGTATTTTTTAAATGTTAAGTGTTCTCAGTAAAAGGAATGGCCTTGAATTATGGAGTCTACCATTGACAAAATTTTAAAACATTTCCTCAGTCTTGAAAAAAGCACTTTATTTTTGATGATTATACATGTACCTGAAGCTCTCTTTCTCTCTCCTCTCTTCCCCTCTCCTTTCTCTCTCTTCTCTCCTCCTTAGTGCTGCTCTGCAGCATTCCCTGCCAATAAAGACCTTTCGTACAAGCAAAATAATAATAATAATAATAAATGTACCTAAAGTAGGGAGAGCACAGTCATCAGTCACTGCAGCAATGATCAACATGTGACTAACCACAGTTCATCTGTCTCCATTCCATCACTCCCTGAGTTATTTGGAACAAATTACAGACCTCAGTGGTTTGATCCATAAATATTGCAATGTATATTTCATAAAGGACCTATTTTTACTGAAATAAAATATTATGTACCTGAGAAATATAAACAATAATTATGTAATGCCTTCAAACACCTAGCCACGGCTCAGATGTCCCTAGATGTCTTATAAGGAGTTTTTTTGTTGTTGTTTGTTTGTGGTTTTCTTTCAATCAGAATCCAAACCAAGCCTATATATTACATTTGGCTACTGTGTCTCTTAAGGATCATTTAATCCATGGCTTTCTTCCCACCTCTATCTCTCTCTCTCTCTTTTTGGTTTATTTATTTACTGACAAATTTGAGTCACTTGCTCTGTAGAGTTTTCCATGTTCTGGATTTTACTGATTGCATTCCTCTGGTTTTTAACATGATCTTCTAGTCTCATGTTTTAAATACAATGGAAACGAAATCTAGAGCCTTGATCAAAATATGATTTTCTTTTTCTTTTTCTTTCTTTCTTTCTTTTTTTTTTTTTTTTTTTTGTGGAGACAGAGTCTCATTATGTCGCCCTAGGCAGAGTGCCGTAGTGTCACAGCTCACAGCAATCTCAAACTTGTGGGCTTAAGCGACTCTCTTGCCTCAGCCTCTGAAGTAGCTGGGACTACAGGCCCCTGCCACAATGCTGGCTATTTGTTGTTGTTGTCATTATTGTTTAATGGGCCCTGGCTAAGTTGAACCCACCAGCCATGGTGTATGTGCCTGGCAGTGTAACCAGTGAGCTATGGGCACCGAGCCAATTTTATTTTTTCTTAACACTCCTTTCTAAGTGGTATTTAATGTCAGATTATCTCCTGTTACTCTAGATCAGAGGGTTCAGCTACCATGACTCTGTCTGGCCTATTAATACATTCACATATATCATCCTCCTTACAGTTTTTACCTGATGTTTACAAATATCATTCATGACCATTGCATATGTGCACTATTTCTTTGCAGGATTCAAATTGGTGATGTAATTGCTTTTCTCCCTATTTGTAATTGATTTACAGTTATTGATTTTATATTGACCAACTTGGGGAAATTCTTAGCAATATCATGTTATACGATATTCTGCACAGCTAGAGGGGTGACAGTGAAAAAAGGGGGGTCAAGGATGACCAAGCTTTCAAAGTGAGTGAATGAAAGGTGTGGAAAGAAATGTTGGCCTCCTTTCTGTCGTAGAGGAATATGGGGCCACATTGTCTTCATGATAGTCTGGTTTTTTTTCAATCAGCTCTATAATTTCCTTCCATGGGTAATGAAGTTCCTGCCTGGTCCTCACCAAACTGTCTTCAGAAACTGGGAAAAACTGAAATTGTTTGTTTCTCACATCGTTGAAAAGCACAGGAGAGATTGGGACCCTGATGAAACAAGAGACTTTATTGATGCTTACCTCAAGGAAATGGCCAAGGTGAGGAAACCAAATTGTTCCTGTGTTTTATTCTTCAAGAACAAATGGGGCTGTGTTAGTTTCCAACTGCTACTGTAACAAATTACACACACTTGGTGGCTTGAAGTAGCACTGATTTATTCTCCTAGAGTCTTGGATGTGGGAAGCCTGAGATGAGTCTCATGGTGCTAAACTCAAGGTGTTGCCTGGGCGTGCTCCTATTAGAGGCTCCAGACAAGAATCTGGTCTTATGACTTTCCCAGCTTTGAGAAGGGCTGTATTCCTTGGCTTGTGGCCCCGTCCTCCATCTTTGAAGCCAGCAGCACATCCTCTCTCTGTCCCCTGTGATCTCTGCTCCATCCTTACATCCTCCTGCTCTGCCTTTGGCTCCCTTACCTCACTCTTATAAAGACCCTTGTGATGTTATTAGGCCCACTGGGATAATTCAGGATAATGTTCCAATCTCAAAATTTTTTACTTAATCCATCTGCAAAGTCTCTTTTGCCACATAAGTTAACATCCAAGGTGTAAGGGAGTGGGATGAGGGTGGACATGTTTGTGGTCCATTCTTCAGCCTGTCACAGGGAGTCAAACAGGGGCAGTATTTTAGAGGCAGAGGGCAGCATTAACTCAGGATCGAAGAGGCAATTAGAGGTAAAGATGGAGGATTAATGTAAACGCCCAACACTGCCTATCATCCGCCATCATCTTCCCTCTTGCCACGTCTGACAGGGCTATGCACAATGGGGACCACAGCAATTGAGTCTCCAAGTTCTCTGTTTCATCAATTGTGGACCTGGAAATAGTGAGCTACCTTGCTTCAGTCTCCACTGCAGAACACAAGGACCCTGCCCTGGGCCCAAGTGGGCTGGGCCTTTTCCCTTCTCCACATAGCATCCCTTTCCAGTGTTATAGGCCAGAAGCCTGGATGGAGGGGCAAACTGTACTCATGCCTTCTTCCACAGTGGCGCTTTGGATAATGGACATCACTGAGTCATTGCCATCATCTTTACACATCAATTACTGGGTCCTCCTCATGGAGCAGGGAGAATGGTGGATTACTCCTACTGGCTTCACATTCATTGAGACATTGTCTTCTCCCCAGAGGAGGAGATGACAGGTGCTTGCTGGTGTTCAGGTGTGACACTGTGAATATTAACAGCAGTGGGGACAAATGGAACCTTCCAGAGGAGCATGGTAGAGATGGTGGGGTATCATGAGGAATATTTATGGAATCAGAATGATTCAATTGGGAAGGAAAAGATTAATGAGGTGAAATAAAAATTGTTTTTCATGGGAGGAATTCTATTTATTTCTTATGTTTACAGTACAAATGTATGGTGAGTACTTGCTGTGTGCCCTCATGTCTCACATATTCATACTGTCATCTTGAGGAGCGTGCAGGATTATTTCCACTTTATAAAATCAAAACCTGAAGCACAGAAAACATAGACTGCCACACTAGAAAAAAAGTTTATCCTTGGAGCTCTGGTATTTGATTACCTGACTCCCAATGCAGAGATTTGTGAGTTATATCTGATCAAAGAGGACTCAGACTTGAAATGAGCTTCGGTTAAATCCAACTCATGTGGCAGTTACTGTGCTAAGTAACTCGCCCTAAGTCCTACAGCTGCAAAGTGAGGTGGCTGATGTTAGAGCCAACTTGTCTTGCTCACAGCCTGTTCTCCTTCCACTGAATTAATAGCTTCTCCCAAATTGCAGGCATAAGAAAATAGTTGCCTTGATTTTCATCCTCCAAAAAAGCTTCTAGCACTTGGCTAGGACAACACTAATAATGATTCTGTAATAAGCCTCTGCCTCCTGGAGAGGACAAAGGGAAGATGTTTCTTCTGGGGACACTGTGTTCCACACCCTCTCCTAGGATGAAGCCCCTGCATGTTATGGCAATCAGGAATTGTCTGAATAAAGCAAAACAGCATTAAATACTGTCCTTCCTAGAATGCCAGCAATGCTACCTCAAGTTTCCATGAAGACAACCTCATCGGGTGCACTCTGGACCTCTTCTTTGCCGGAACGGAGACAACTTCCGCCACCCTGCGCTGGGGGCTGCTTTACATGGCCCTCCACCCAGACATCCAAGGTGTGTGTATCAGTGAGTGTGCTGGCCCAGGACAGAGTGATGCCTCCTGGGGTGCAAGGCCTGGAGTTGGGGCCAGATGAGAACATGGCAGAATGGAAGGAGAGGAGAAGGGTCACGAGGAGATGGGAACATGGGAACGGGCACATTCTTCACACCATCTGCCAGGTCTGGAGTGGGTTCAGGTAACAAGTGTAAGCGAGAAACCCTGTCCTCAAGAAGCTCAAGTCAAGGGGGAAAATAGTGAAGTGAGTCAAGTTCCTGGAAAGTCCCAAGGAAGATTTCCAGTCCCATGAGAAAATCCGGTGGTGTCCTTCCCTTCTTTTAAGTAACGGTTCCCACTGCCTCCTGGGTGGTGTCCAGACCTGGAGTCTGGTATGATGCCTATGAGGTGCCCCTTCTTTCTGAGGCCTCACTACCCTACATGTCATTTTCTTTACTCTGACCTGGTGTGTACCTCTGTGTCATGACCTCTGCTCTTCCCTCTGCCAAGAATGTGCTTCCCCAATTTCTCTACACAGTGAACTTGCATCTCTTCCTAGAGAATCTGCTCAAATGCTACCTGCCTAAGATGTCTCTCCACCGCCTTGGAAATCATTAGCATTTTTATCCTCGAGAGATGATTCAGTTCACCTCCATTAGTGGGCTTATCACACATTGTTCACGTAGCTCCCACAGACAGGGTCCATCTAAGAAGAGGGACTGTTCCCATCATCATCTTCTTCCAGGTTGCAGAACAGTTTGGGCATATGGGAGATGGGGATGCTTATGATGCAGCTTTTCAAACTGTGGGTAATATTTATTCATGAGGCAGATAATCAATTTAGGGGATCGAGATCTTCTCTTTTTTCCTACGATAAGGACAGAGGAGAAAAACTCAGAGTGTGTTTCCCATGTACTAAGTGTAACTTCATTCATGAAACTTCCTTTCTCTCTTACATTGATCAATAAATGTGTGCTTTCTGCATGTGTATATTTATGTATACGCATCCTGAGTCTTGATGTAGAATGCATTTCTTAATGTTAATTACATTTTTTAAAAGTTTCAAAGCTACTGAGGTAGGGTATAGATTTGGCTTTCAGAATAGAGGCTCTAAAGTAACAATGGATGAAAAGATAGAAGATTGAACTCAGTGTTACTGTGAGGAATGGATGACCAGAATGTGGAATCTTCATTGTATATGCAGTGGAATATTACTTAGTTTTAACATTCTGACGGATACTACAACCTGTATAATACTTAAGACATCACACTGAGTTTAAAACATGGTTACAAACACACAAATATTGTATGATTCCACTTATGTGATTTATCTAGAGTAGTGAAATTCATAGAAATAGAAGGTAGATTCGTTCTGGTTGAACTGAAGGAGTGGGAAATGGATAGTTTTTTAATGGATAGAGAGTTTCAGTTTTACAAGATGAAGATCTGGAGATTGATTGTCCAATTATATAAATATACCTAAAAGTACTGAAGGATTCACTTAAAAATGTCTACGATGGTAAATTTTATGCTATGTGTATTTTATAACTTAAAAAATTGAATCATCGACAGTTTAAAACTGGCCGAAATTTCTTTGTATATCAGATAAAAGCTTTTAACCTGGACTTTGCAGAGCCAGAGGATTTCCACACCCTACGAGATGTTGTTGTTGTATCCTAAATGACGCTCTCGTTGGCTCTCAAAGATGGCTCATGACTAGAGCTTCCCTTACACCAGTAGGAAGAAACAAAGGGGAAACAAATACCCTTTTCAAGGATGTCCAATATTTTTGCTTCTCTGCCACACATTAAATGAAAAAAAATTGCCTTGGGCCACAGATTAAATGCACAAACTTTAATGAAAGCCAATAAGCAACAACAACAAAAAAGAGGTCCATGTGTAATGTTCGCAATATGTGACACCACAGAGAAGGAAAACACTCCTCAAATAATCTGCATGCACCCCACAGGCTTCAGGTTGGACACCCCAGCAAGGGCTTCATTTGCAGATTAACCATCATTTTTGCTTACGTTCTCTTGACCAGAGCTCTGTCACATGGTCACACTTGGTCACAGGAAATCTGCCAAATGTAGACCTTCTCTGGACAACGAGATATCCAGCTAAAACTTTAGAAGAAGAGAAAAGTAGGCATAGAGGGACAGATACCAGTTACTGTCATTTAAGTACTCACCTGTAAATTGGAAACATCCTTAAGATGAAGGTAGATTTAATCTCACTAACCAGATGAGGAAGATGAGGCTCAAAAAGTTTAAGTAACGTGGGGCAGTAATGTCATCCAGCAAGAGTTTGCAACTCCACTGGTCGCGCACATCAGAGCCCACATTCTACTCTACATGTGTCCTAGGGAGATCAGTCTATAGTTCTGCTATGTTCTGAGTATTTGTGACTCCACCAAAATTCACATGTTGAGCCCTAATTACCAGTGTGGTGGTATTGGAAGGTAGAACCAATCACCAAGGTGGGAGGTGACTAGCCCTCCTATAGGTCATGCCCATATAAAGATTTCCCAGAGAGTTCCTTCCAAGTGAGGAGGCAGTGAGAATGTGCTACTCATATGCTGGAATGTGCTTTCAGCAGACTCAGAATCAGCTGGTGCCTTGCTATTTTATTAGACTTCCCAGTCTCCATGCCTGTGCAAAATAAATTTCTGATATAAGGCACCCAGTCAATGGTGTTTGTTCTAGGAGCCTGAATAGACTAAGACAAAACCCTTCTGTGTGCCTGTTGATCCTGGTTATTCCACTCCTTAGCTAATTAGGCTCAAAGAGAGTTATGGAACTGGCAGTTTTCTACAAAAGCCCTTTGAAGGTTGAAGAACTATTTTATTTCTTTGCAATCTGGTCAAGAATTGAAATAGAACAGATGAGATCTTGGAGAATACTTACACCATTAGCAGAAAGCATAAAGGTTTTTAAAAATAATAGAACCTCTTCTTCTTTTGCAGAGAAAGTACATGCTGAGATCGACCGAGTGATTGGCCAGGAGCAGCAGCCGAGCGTGGCTGCCCGGGAGTCCCTGCCCTACACCAACGCTGTCATCCATGAGGTGCAGAGGATGGGCAATATCGTCCCCCTGAACGTTCCCAGGGTAGTGACAGTTGATACCACCTTGGCTGGGTACCACCTGCCCAAGGTAACCAGACACTACCGGGCTCAGATCTTCAAGCCCTTCTTTCAGAAGGTGGAAATGGGATCTTGGGAAATGACATGAATCCTTTTTCTAAGGAGTCATGTAAATGGAGAAATAAGCTTGTTACCAGATTGCTCTACACTACCATAACACTACCATTTCCTACATGTGTGTTCTTTAGAGCATGAGTTTAACTAGATATTAAGAGGTCTTGTGAGGATGAAAAAGGGATGATTCTTAGGCTAACTATGTTTAGGCAAAGACTGTCTTTCCTTTGGCATGTGGCTTGTCAGCATTTTTATTTACTAACGTGTGTTGTGAATCTCTGTGGGCACACAGCATGCAGCTTTTTGTTACAAATGCCTTTTCTTTTCCTTCAAGAGCATCTCACAGGACTAGGCACCAGGCCAGACCTTAGAAACTTTCTGCATCTGGGGTTGTAGAATGTGGGAATGTGAAAAGGACATTTGAGAACACCTGGGCCAACATCACATCAATGCTGGTGTCTCTAACACAACATCCCGCAGGTAGTTCTCTAGCTTTCATTTACAGCCTTGTGATGGGGAACTTGTCAGCTCACAAGGAAGCCATCCCAGTGTGCTGTGTTAGTCATTAGAAAGGGAAAGGTGGAAACACCAAGCAGATTCTGTGTCGAGGAACTAACCTCTTTCAAAATGTCTTACTCAGTTCTCAGATAACTCTGTTATTCCTGTTTTATGACCGGGGAGTCCAGGCTCAGATGAATTAATTTGCATGACATCTCTCAAGTCCATAATGATGAGCGTTTAGGACCCAGAACCAGAGCTATTCTGATTGCCTGTACTACACCCTGTTCTCTCCACGGAGCTGCTTATCTTTGATTTAAAGGCATCTCCCTGCAATGTTATCAGTTGGTCCCTGTTACGTGCCCTGTCCTCAAAAGGGAGTTCTGACTGGCTCCACCAGCCACTCTCAGGACCTCTGCAGACAGCTCTCCTGCGCCCCCTGGCGTCCTCTCTGCCCACTGACATTCTCAGTCCTGCTCTGCTCCCCACCGCCTTGGGGAACCTCTGGGCTCTGCTTGGTTGTCTATGTGCCTCCAATTGTGTCCCACCGGAGAAAGATCTCAGAGGTAGAACTCAAGAACTTGCCCATTGGATACTGCTGGGTCACTGTCCCTTTCTTCCTTCCTCACTGAGTGACCTTCATGTGGATAAAGGCTGAGGTGCTATTTCCATTTCTGTAGCAATTCCCTGAAATCCAGGGAACCAGCCAAGCTCAGCACACTTCTTCTACCACTGACTTTTAACGGCAGTTTTGACAACCTTCCTGGGAACTGAGGAATTGAATTAACTGTGTGTTACAGAGCCTAGAGCCATGGCTTAGACACCAAATTGCCCTAGTTCCAATCACAGGTCCACGTTCACACACTGTGGAGTTCTGAAAATGACACTTAACCTCTCAGAGAATCAAATTCTTTATCTGTAAAGTGCATTGTTACCTCATGGTATGGATGCTATAAAATGGGATCATACATGTAGAGCATTTAACCCAGGGCTTAGTATAGAAAATGCTCACAATTCTTTATTAATTCATCAAATATTCATCAAGCACCTGAGATGCTCAGGTTGGGTAGACAACTCTGAGCCTAATAATCATGCTAGTGTATAGTTACAAACCATGACAACTGTCCAGGAGAAAATCCTCACTGGGGTCTGTAAGATGCAGACAGAGAGGAGAGGGCAGGGAAGGCGTCCAGAAGGAGGGGATGTTTGGGCTGAGGATTAAAGGATGATTAGGAGTAAGCTGGTGACAAACTCAGAGGAAGGACATTCCTTTTGCGGCAAACAGCATCTAAAAGGCATTGATAGGAGAGGGCACGTGGCGTGTTTGAGAAGTGAAAGAAGCCACTGTAGTGGGAGCACAGGCAGGGGGCAGAGTGGCCCAGACAGGGGACCAGGCTTCACCCTGCAAGGGATGAGAAGCTGCTGAAGGGTCTTGAGTCTGAGGCGTGAGCCTTGTGGGGGTAACTGAGGAGGCCATGCTGGAGACCCACTCAGCTTTCAGGGCGTGGAGCAGACTGAGAGGGTGGCCAGGGGTCCAGTGAGGAGGAGCCGTTACAGGACAGAGGCAGCGTGGACTAAGACAGGGGTGGAGGGCATGGAACTGAGGTGGTGGAATCAGGCAAAAGTAATGTAAAATCAACCTCTCTCACTGATGGCATGGCTGGAGGTAGAGTGAGGGAAAGGATCCCTCTGGGGAATCCTGGGTGTCTTATTATGTCCCTGAATGGAGAGGGACATAGCTCCTCTCACTGAACCTACTGTGGGGTCAGTGTACTCAATGCTGGATGGAAGGACCATTCTGCACTGAAAAGTTGCCAACCTGGTAAAATTCCCAGCAGGTAAATGCAGTCCAATTTGTCCACTGTCCCTACCAAAGGAGGCTGTGGTCATGGGGGTTCAGGAGATGTGAGTGGACTGGGGAGGCTGGGTCAGGCCCTGGCATAGAAGCCCAGGGCCCACTGCCCCTCTGCGCGGGGGGCTGCATGGGCTGAGCCTTGCCTGAGTCTTGCCGTCTTCTCCAGGGCACTATGGTCTTCACCAATTTGACTGCACTGCACAGGGACCCCGCCGAGTGGACCAGTCCAGAGACATTCAATCCTGAGCATTTTCTGGAGAATGGACAGTTTAAGAAAAGGGAATCCTTTCTGCCTTTCTCAATAGGTGAGTTGTAATAAACAGGAGTGTGGGGTGGAGAGTGCCTCTCCCAGCCGTCCCTTGCTCTTCACCCCACAGCCCCTGCCTGAGCTGCAGTGTCTGCAGACAGCCCTGGCTCGTGGGACCCCACATCTGCTTGTGGCTACAGCCCCAGGACTGGCTAGGAAGTGCTTCGGAATGTCCTTCCCTTCCGTGCC
Organism: Perodicticus potto; assembly: GCA_963574655.1. NCBI lineage: Eukaryota > Metazoa > Chordata > Mammalia > Primates > Lorisidae > Perodicticus > Perodicticus potto. The sequence goes on along the minus strand of CAUYRH010165915.1, from coordinate 6,586 downwards.
CTCCAGCTTCCTCTGGAGACGTCAGCTTCTCTTGTCCTGTCCCCAGAACGCTGCGGACATAGACCCTGACCTACCTCTCACTCACAAATAATGTTGAACATCTGCCATCTTTCTGGACTTTTTAAATGTCCCAAGTTCTTTCAGGGGATGCCCCCTTGCACAGAAGCAGAGCTGATCTGTACTAAGGAGAAAGACAGAGGCAGGGAATGGGGTTACTTACCCCACGGCCTTCAATCAGTGACTCTGAACTGCCACTGGCTTAACTAGTTTGGGTTCTGCTCTATAAGCATGTCCTGAAGAAGGCCTTTTGCTTTTTGAAAAAAATTTTAATTACTTTCTGAAAGTCCCTAGCCTTTTACCTATAATACATGTACATGTTACACATCTTGAAAAGCAGAAAAGAGGATGCAGTGAATACTCTTTCCCTCCCTCTTTAAATAAGCTAGCCAATTTCAAAAGGACATTTTTAACTCATAACATTGTAAAAGCACTAACAAACATTCTTAGTATACTCCAGGGGTTGAGTTTGACATGATGCACATGTTATTTCAGATAATGTGCCCATTGCTTACTTTCATAAATACTGAGCATCTATAATGTGTCAAGCTTCCAGCCCTAAAGATGTGAACATGAATGAATGAGGTAGGAAACAAAACAAAAGCCCTTTCCAGTGCTTTGTTACAGTGTAACCTGCAAGGGTGGAATTATTAATACACCACTTGACAGCTAAGCAAACTGGCTTAACCAAGTATGGAAACCAAATCATAAAATTCGTATGGCAGAGTTAGGACTCATGGCAACCACATTTATCATTAAATATATAGCTTTTGTACTTTCTAATACTATCTACTGAAAATAAATCCTACACAGAACCTGCAATATGGAAAGCCTGATGTTTTGTTTATTATTAACTTAAAATATGTATTGATGTTCTGAGACAGTATCATTTTACCGCTGATGACACTAAGGCCCAGAAAGGGGGGAGGCTCCTATTTTTCACCTGTGCTGCACTGCCCCGGTGTGGACTGATTCTGATTGTAACCTCTTTGTCCTTCATCTAGTTCTACATATGCTTTGCTCGCATTGAACAAGTCCCTTTTAGCACCAAAAGCAGATATAAGGTGTAGGAATTCCTCCCAGTCTTTTGTCTACATAATAGTTTTGAATTTTGTGACATAGCACAAAGTTTCAGCTGTATATTTCAATTATTATATGTTTTTCTTGTTCCTTTCTTGCCACACATCCATGAAATGCTGAAATGCAAAGTGACCCTCTCTGCATTCCACAAAAGTCCTTTGCCTAATACTTGCTGTAATTGTGATGAGAGGGATGTAATTAGGTGTTCGTGGATTTAAAAGGGAGAAGAATCTTCTAGGCTAAGTGATTACTGGATATCTTTCTTTCATGTTATGGAAGCCTCTTCCTCCCAATGTCTTCTTGTCTTCCCCAATCAAAAAATCTTCTCTCCTTTGCATCAGTGATCATATTAAAAAAAATACACACAATGATTCACTGGTGCTTTTCTATGGAGAATTTTATTACATCCTATTAATTAGAGACTTGACTGACAAGCAAATTATCTCATTTAATCTTTGTAACAACTCAATAATAGGCAGGAGATGGATTGCTATCTCCTTTTCTAAAACATGGAGGCTATAAATAAGAAAGTAATTTTTTATCCAATACCACCAGTCCAAAGCATTGGTAGAATGGCTCCCAGGAACACTCAAAGTTTCCTACTTCTAGTCTTGTGCCCCTCTAGTACACCTAGAATGTAACTCACTTCTTCATCTAAAGGCCTCCTCACTTTAAGATTCACTGACTTCATTCCATATGTACCATTCCATATGTACCAAGTTTTATGTTGCTATAAAACAAATAGTACAAAATTCTGTGGCTTAAACAATAGATGCTGTGTTACTGCTCACAAGTCTACAAGTCAGAGATGGTGCTGTGCCGATGTGGGCTGGGCTCTCTTGATCTCCCTGAGCTTGGCCAGGAGGTCAGCTGGCTGCAGACTGTCCTAGGAAGTCCTTAGCTGGGACAATGGGACATTTTCCACATTATCTTTCATTTTCCAGCCTGGCTTATTCACATGGTGACAAATAACGTCCCAAGAGGGAGAAGGGCAGCACACAGGCCTCTAAGGAACTGACACCCCATCATTCCACTGCATTCTGTTAGCCAGTGCAAGTCTTGAGGCAATGCAAGGGGCGGGGAAATTGCTATAATTTTATATGGAAGAGCTATGACATCACATTGCAAGTGAGATGGATCGAGAAAGAGGGGAAATTTGGGCCGTTGTGTTCTCATCATCTGTCTTTCTGACCAGGAGAATGAAATTCAGTAACATAAACATTTTCCCTAAAACCTAGAGAAGTTACTTAATTTGCCCCAAGACATGACTAGAAAGTGGGCAGATTGAGTTACAGCTCTGTCTTCTGACTCCAGATCACACACGTAACAGGTTGTGGATATGACCGGGGCAGTGCCAAGTGTGAGCTGCGGAGAGCAGGACGCAGCCTCGGGCCCCACTTTGGAAGCAGTGGCTTGTGTCTGGGCAGGACCAGTGTGTGTGAGGACCAGGCAAGGAGGGAGGCCAGAGAGGTTCCAGAGTGGAGGGCCACACATGCCCGTGAGTGTCAGCACCTGAGGAGGAGACCCTGGCTAGGGGAAAGATGCCAGGCACTCAGAATCCCTGCTCTCACAGTTACTTGTTATATTCTGAATATTTTCCAATTAAGGATTGGAAAACACTGACACGGAGTTTTGTAACTGTTTTTATTGTCTTCTTTTCTCCTTGTTGTTAGTTAATTGAGTCTTTTATGCCCTTAGGCTAAACCCCCACTTTCTAGGTCAGCCCCAGCCTTCCAGTTCTGCAGGCCACAAACTGCAGCTTCACCCCAGAACCTCACCTGCCTGAGCCCTGCAGGCATCTGACTGTGCTTGGGTGAAGCCAAGTGGTTGCTGCTCTGCTCAGGTCTTATGGGCTATGGGTGAGGCTCCCAGTCCCTGCTGGGCACCAAGGCCACCCCAGAGGACAACTCATCCTTTGATTTTGTCTTTCAGGAAAGCGGGCTTGCCTTGGAGAACAGCTGGCCAGGACTGAGCTGTTTATTTTCTTCACTTCCCTTATGCAAAAATTTACCTTCAGGCCTCCCGACAACGAGAAGCTGAGCCTCAAGTTTAGAATGGGCATCACCCTTTCCCCAGTCAAACACCGCCTCTGCGCTGTTCCTCGGGGAAGACCTCGTTAGGAAAGGAAAGAAAAAGGAATGGCCTGTGTTCCGAAGCCTCTCCTGACTACACGGATGTGAGGGGATAAAATATCAGTGACCTCAAGGAAAGATCAGAGAAACCAGACTCCAGGAAGATATACCCAGATCCTGGTTCTGCTTTCTCCTCTGAATTAGCCTTAAGAAAATCACTTATTCACTAATCAATTAACTTTTTAATGCAGGAAATAAAAAAGGAAGGGGATGATTCCTTTCCTACAGAAAGTTCTTATAAAAAGCAAAGCAAATAGTGGACATCAGGTGACTTGGAAACAATAAAGCACAGCACGCATGTTTTATCTGTAATATGCCTCTTTGCTGCCTCCTTCGTTAGACATGTCTTTTCCTCTGGCCTGTCGAGGTAGCTCAGGGCAACATGGTGCGAAGTAGTCAATCAGATTTCATACTGGGCCCAGGAGCAGGGTGGGAGGGGAGACAGAAAGCCTGTCTGCTTTGGTAGCACTGTGCTTCCCTCTTTTCTTCCTGCCTCAGATTGGTTCTCTGAGAAGTCAGCAGGGCGGGTATTATTCCCTATTTACAGACATGGAAAGTAAGTGTTGTTGAAAAGTTTCTATGATTTACATCAAATAACACTACCTGGGCCTTGGACCCAGGACCAAGGAGAGTGTGACCCCACGTAACCAACCTGGGAATAAGGGTTAGGGGACAAACGTGACTCTTTCAGAATACCTCTTTGCCTTAAATTTTCCATCAGGTATGGATTGTCAGTTGTTCCACATAGGATTTAACAATGTTCTAGGTGTGATCTTTGCTTGCAACTGGACTGGGAACATTTGGTGGGCCCTGGTAGGGTACTTTAGTGTACTGGTATGGAATCACAAATTCCAAACCTTATGGAGGTGGCTGATGGGAGAACACAATGCTCATGAAAGGCCAGCTGACACTGATAGGACTTGGAGTATTGACCACATTGCTAAAGAAGAAAGCAAAAAAAAGTCCTGGAAAAACTGGACTAAACTTGATCAAAATATCACTTTATTTTCCCTAAAGTGGTATCTTGGTCTGTTTTCTGTTCCTCTAACAGAATAACTAAGACTGAATAATTTATTCAGATAAGTTTATTTGCTCATGGTTCTGGAGGCTGGGAAGTCCAAGGACACGGTGGCAGCTTCTGACACCAGCATGTGTACTATATCCTAAAATGACAGAAAGCAGAAGCTACAAGAAAGCATATGTGAAATACAGAAAGCTCAACATGCCAGGATTACTTCATGACAGGCCATTGTCTTCATAACTAATGCACTGCCTCAGTAAGGACATTAATTAACCCCACGGGGTCCACCATCATGACACAATCACCTTTCTTTATGTGTCACCTTCCAACACTACAGCACTGGGGACCAAGTTCAAACTAAGTTTTGGAAGAGGAAGGACACCCAAACCATAGCAAGGTGATTAGATCTGAGTACTTTAAAACGCCTAAAACTCAACCTAGGAGGAAGCCATGGTGCTTATCCTTCCTGTGTCTTGGGATTCAGAGAGAAGCCAATGCAGTTGACACCTGAGAATGGGAACAGAAAAAAATGATAGGGGAGGTGTTTGGCTGGAGCCAGCCTAAGCTGCCAGGAAGAGCCAAGAAAAAAAATGTGTCTGGAACAAAGGTTGGGTTGTTAATGTGGGAGAAGAGGCTTTGGTCCATCTTGCCTGGTAAATGAGAGAATAGCAGGGAGAGCCCCATATGTGTGCACTTTTTGGGTAATTCATTGGAAGGTCACATTTCTATAAAACAGTCCAAATGATAGAGAATAAAACAAATCTATTGATACCTTGGTCTTGAACTTCCCAAACATTCAGGACCTTGTCTTCCTCAATCCAATCACCCAAGCAGGAGACTCAAAAAATTGGTAAGAAGAAGAGGGAGATAACAAACCTAAATATTCGTTGAAATGAAATGGGTAAACAAAGTTTGCAGTAATAGTAAGAGACAACCACCTACCTCTTATTCTATTTGTTTCTTCCTTTTTTGGCAGTGATTAGCTCTTACTGTGAATGAGTTAGAGCCACCTGAATCATGACAGATCTCAAACACATAATACCAAGTAAGAGACAAGCAGTTGTAGAATAAGTGTTTTTAAAATAACATATAAATGTCAGAAACATTGCATGGATGCATAACACTTGGGGTAAAACAGGAAAATGTGGACTGGAAATTTATAAGTTAACCTCTGAAGAGGTTTGGAAATACAGAATGACACTTCAATTCTCTTCTATTTTATTTCCTGTCATTAAAAGATTTTATACAGAATGTGTACCTCTACATTGAGTACATGTGGGTGTACTCTGCTGTATTATTCAAGAACTATGCTTCATGATTGGAGTGTCCCAAATGCTGAGATACCAGTAGGCCTCTGCAGGGCTCTATGGCAGGTTGGAACCTGGGGCCTTCCATTCTGGGGGCTCTTTAGAGAGGAGCCTCAGAGCAAACCAAAAGGGACCAGGACTGAGACCATCCTCTAACACGTGGTAATGAGGTACTTATAGACTGCTCAGTGCTGGGGCTTTACTGTAAAGCTGTTTAATCCCCACATCATTCCCAAATCCAGGACCTCCTTTCACTCTATTTCAGTCCAGTGTGTTCAGTTATTGACCAGGTGCCTAGTACTCAACCTCTCTGTTTCCTCACCTGCAAGATGAGACCAACAAGAGCATCTCCTGCATGATTTTGTCAAAATGACGTAATGTCTGTAAAGAGGCGCTTGCGCTGCCTGGCATGTAGTAGAGACCCAAGAAGTGTTAGGTGCTGCTGTCCCAGGCACAGTTCCCATCACTGGGAGAGAGAAAGATTGAAACACAGGAACTCAGATGTCTGTGGCACTCTCAGAAATGTATTAAAACCGTAAATGCAAGAGCCCCTGCGCTGTTTGAGAAAGATGAGCTTTCTAAGTAGAAAGAAACTGCTTCTAGCCTGGCTTTTCCCTTCAAATCCCCTGCGTTCTCCCGAGAATGCAGCATCTGGCAGCTTCCCCGGGTACCGCAGGGGGCGGGTCACTGAGGGGCGGGGTTGGAGGCGGTGCGCTGAGGGTGGGCGGGGTTGGAGGCGGGGCGCCGAGGAGTGGGCGGGCTTGGGGCGGGGTTGGAGGCGGGAACTGCTGGAGAGAGGCGCGGAGGAGGCGGGGCGAAGGAGAGGAGGGGCGGAGAGAGGGGATTGCGGGTCAGGGGTCGGGCGAGCAAGGCCCAACTTGGGGACCCGGACGGGGCCGGTCACCTTCTCAGGCCACAGAAGAGCTAGCGGGCATCCCTGGCCTGCTCCTGGCGATGGGCTTCCTGGAGGCCGCCCTCTGGGCAGTGCT
>CAUYRH010165911.1:0-18064 GCA_963574655.1 Perodicticus potto | reverse complement strand
TGATAAATCTTTAGAAAGTCCAGTGGACATTTTTAATCCTTTCATCACTGTGGAAGTTGAAATTTGATAAAAAGTTCTGGGTGAGTTTATTTTTGAGGTTGAGGATTACGCTGGTCATTATGGAGGATAGGTCTGAGAATATCCTAGAGAGCTGGTCTAGTTATAGCAAATTTCTTCAACATGTGGATGTCATTAAAGCATTGAATTTCTCATAACTTTCTCAGAAATGAAACTCAGTTTAGCTGGGTACAGGATCCTGGGTTGAAAGTTCTTTTGTTTTAGGAGATTAAAAGTCAATGACCATTCTCTTCTAGCTTGAAAGGTTTGATCAGAGAGATCCGCGGTTTTTGGATTTCTTACATCTGGCTGCTTTCAGAATTTTCTTCTTCATATTAACTTTAGTGAACTTAATTATGATGTGCCTGGAGGATGTCTTGTTTGGGTTGGGTTATGCTGAGGTTCTGAATCTGTCTGCTATCTGAATTTCAGAATCTCTTGGCATGTCTGGAAAGTTCCCTTTCATAATCTCATAGAGAAGAGACTCTGTGCCTTGTGACACCACTTAATCATTTTCAGGTATCCCTATAAGGCAAATATTGGTTTTCTTCGATTTATCCCAGAGCTGTCTGAAAGAATGACCCGTTTTTGCCTTCCATTTCTCTTCTTCTTCAGAAGTTTGGGAGCATTCCAAAGCTTTGTCTTCCATGTCAGAAATCCTTTCTTCTGCTTGCTCCATTCTGTTACTGAGGGATTCTACTGTATTTCTCAGATCTTTGAGGGCTGCAACTCCTTGTCTCAATGTGTCAAAATCTTTGGTCATTTTGTCTTTGAATTCGTTGAATTCTTAAGACATCTTTTGGATCATCTTTTAGATTACTGCCTGAAATTCTAATTCCATTTTCTCATCCATTCCACTGATCTTATTTGCTAGCCAGACACTGAATTCTATTTCTGACATCTTAGCCATTTGCTTATGCAAGGGATCTTGTGCTATATCTACCTTATCATTCCTTGGGGGAGTTGATCTACTCTGATTATTCATATTGCCAGAGTTTTTCTGTTACTTCTGCCTCATGATTATTTTTCACTGTTGCTTATGACCGTACTCAGAGTTGGGTAGGTGTCTCTCCCAGATCAGACCCTGGAAGGATCATTCTGTTGTTGCTGGATCTTTGTAGGGAGTGCCCCTGTTTAGCTCCTCTGGGACTGCTGTTCTGGCTGTGGGAGTAGCTCCGGAGTGTGGAAGGCCCAGATCCAACAGCAGGGCATGGGTTGGGGCTCCCAGTGGCCTTTGCAAAGGGATCCTGGGCCTCCAGCAGTCTCTGGCTTGGAGGAGGGCAGCGGGCCTGGGGCATGGATTGGAGCCAGGAGCGTCCCAGCAGGCGGCAGGCCGAGGCCAGGGCACAAATCGCCACTGTGCAGGAGTCTCAGTGGCCTTCCTGGATGCTGCTGGCAGTAGGCCAAAGCCTGGTGGAGTGTCAATGGGGCATGCCGGAGTCCTGGTGGAGTTTCTGGCTGCTGTTGGTGGGGGGCCCATGACCAGCAGGGTGCCAATCGGGCCACACAGGATTCCTGGAGGACTGGAATTCCTGTCCACTGGGGGTAGTGGGCCTGAGGCACGGATGGGAGCTGGTCAGGTGAGGCTGGATGGGGCACAGATCGGCACCAGGAGGGAGTCCAAGCGGACTTTCTGGCCACCGCTGGTGGTAGGTCAAGGCCCGGCAGGGTGCCAATCGGGGCCGCATGGGGGTCCCAGTGGAGTGGAGTTCCTGGCCACTGTGGGTGGCAGGCCTGGGGCACTGAATGGAGCAGGGCAGGGGTCTGGGCTGGTGACGGGCTGAGCTCAGTGGGGCACAGATCAGCACCATGCGGGCGTCTCAGTGGACTTCCTGACATCTGCTGGTGGCGGGCTAAGGCCCGGCAGGGTACAAATCAGGGCACATGGGAGTCCTGGCAGAGTTCCTGGCCACTGCTGGCAGTGGGCCAAGGCCTGGCATGGGTCCCAGCGGTGCTCCTGGCTGCTGCAGGTGGCAGGCTGAGGCCTGGTGGGGCACATATTGGAGCCAGTTAGGGGTCGCAGCAGCATCCCTAGCCTGGGGGCTGGTGGGGTTTCGGTGGGGTCCGGAAGTCTCTTACCTGGTGGGCCACCTGGTCTGGCAGATAGGGAGGGTGGGCACTGCTCAAGTCCTCCTCCCTCAGTTTCAGCAGAGGTCAGACTTCTGGTGCATCAGGTAAGGAGGGTGGGGGGTCCTGGAAGTTCAGAATGGCGGAAAACTTTAGTTCAGTTTTTCTGCCTGAAGCTTGGTTTCTGGAAGTCGCAGCTTGCCTCAGTGGTGAGCTGCAGCTATCACTTCTCTCTCTCTTTCTCGGCTGGGCTCCCAGTCTTCAGCTCAATTGGGAAGTTTCTGGAGGTTATCTTTCCTTTTAGACAGGAGCTCTGTCGGAATCTGCTTTCAGTCGGCCATCTTGCTCCTCCCCCCAAAATATACATATTGTTATCTAAAGTTTTTTACATAATTACCTAGAGGTAACACATGATCTAGTTTCGCACTGCTAGATCATCTTCATTTCCTAAAGGCATGTTAACATGAAAATTAATTTAGATCATACAGAGACAATCATAGGACTTTCCTGGAATGTTGTATTAAATACACTTTTGAAGCCTGAAATGAAAAGACAGGGTATCTGATGGTGTTCATTTCTATCTTGAGAACATAAAAGTAATTGCTATAGTTGGTATGTTTGTCCCATAAATCTCATGTTAAAATCCGACTGCCAGTGTGGTGGTATTAGAGGTGGGGGCCTAATGGGAGGTGTTTTCCTCATGGTGGCAAATAAATCCCTCCTGAATGGATTAATGCCCTCCCTCCATGGTGAAGGAGTTTTTAGTATTATTAGTTCCCATGAGACAGTCGAGTTGTTAACAAGAGCCTGAAACCAAGCTCCCTAGTCCTTTATTCTCTCTCCAAATGATTTGTACACATGACAGCTCCCCTTTACATTCCACCATTAGGAGTAGTTTGAACCCCTTACCATAAACAAATGCAGGCACTTTATTTCTTGTACAGCCTACACAACTGGGAGTCAAATAAACTTCTTTTACTAAACCTCACTATTCCTTTGTTGCAACAAAAAATGAACTAAGAGAATGGTTAACTGCAGGAAGAAGCCCAACCATAGAAAACAGATTGAAGTCATAAAAAGATGCTATGTAACACACAATATGTGGACCAAAATGTCTTCTGCATTTTATAACATGTATTTTAAGTCAGTTTAAGTTCATTTTCAAGTTTCTTGTTATCAAACCTATCTATCCATAGATGGCTTTCATAGTTTTAAAATAAATGAGTGTTGAAAGTTGTCTTTGGCTCATTATTAATGAAGGAATAGATCAGATGTTTACAACAGGTTTAAAAGAGAATGCAAAGAGCAAATATATTTGTAGATCGAGCGCATTAAAATAAATTTCCAAATGCCTATCAAATTGGCTTTTAAAAAATTGGCATAGGGAGATTCTCTTTGCAGACAGAACACTATATGACCTCCATAGTTGATCAGTTCCTTAATTTGAGCTAATTAAACTCGAAGTGAAAAGGTGGGGTATCTTCCGCATGCATATATCAGTAGGACTAATTCTTATGTTGACCATCTTTGCATGTTGCCCAGTTTGTCACAGTCCCTTGAGTGGACAACTTATGGAGGTCATGCTGTATTTTCATGTATTTTGTCATTATTTCTCCATAATATACCTGGCTTTACAACAGCACAAAGTCAATGAAAGTTTTGGATAAAAATAATTAACTCAGGTGTGTATGCTCTGGACAATGATTAGTTTTCCACTGTAGACCCTGGAAGGGTAAAGGAAAATTATTTTCTCCATTTATAAAGAGACAAGAGATCATTTTCCTTCTTTATTTTCTTGAAGTGTTTCTTGGGGAGGGGGTATTGAATCTAACTCTAACATTGAGAATGAAGATAAGTCTGTGTAAGGATTAATCCTAGTCCCCAGTTTTTACAATGGAGATTTATCCCTACATTTGCTGGCCAAATAAACTCTAAACCAGAATTAAAATAGGTGTCTTTGGTACAAATGACTATTAGGAGGTGCAGCTATTTTGTCTCTTGAAGAAATAAAAGAAGTTGTAATTGTTCTTTCTTCTGCTATAAAACTTAAATTTGTGTGGTATTCGCTTTACAATTTTATTTGCAACGTTTACTTGTGTGTTGTCTTACATGAAATAAATCACTTCATACTTACACAGAAAACTATTTCTTTCTCTTGTCTGTGTTGATACACAAAGGCCTTTTGTAAGCAGGAATGTTTCATTCCCTCAATAACAGACCGTAATGATTTTTGCTTACTTCATATTTTCATGTGTATCACACTTGACATATATACTGTAAGAATTATGACTCCTTAAGAGTGATTTTGTTTTTTAAGAGAGATAGAAAGATGCTTATGAATCCATTTTGGTCAAAACTTTATTTTCAAATGGCTCTTAAAAATTAATTGACTGTGTCTCGGTGCCTGTGGCTCAATGGGGTAAGGCGCCAGCCATATACACCTGAGCTGGCGGGTTCAAATCCAGCCCAGCCTGCCAAACAACAATGACGGCTGCAACCAAAGAAATGGCCGGGCGTTGTGGCGGGTGCCTGTAGACCAAGCTACTTGGGAGGCAGAGGCAAGAGACTCGCTTGAGCCCAGGAATTGGAGATTGCTGTGAGCTGTGATGCCTCAGCACTCCATCCAGGGTGGCAGCTTGAGGCTCGGTCTCAAAACAAAAAAGAAAGAAAGAAAGAAAATTAATTGACTGTGTTGTTATTTATCAATTATAACATTCTATTCTTACATAATTTTTTATTACTTACCTGAGAAAAAGTACTTCCTCTAATTGGGAAGTACAATTATATTAATCTACATATATGCATACTAAATTTTCTCTATTTCTCATCTTCTTTCTAGTTCATCATAATCCATTAAAAAAAAAAAACTAAAAAACGAAACTTACTTTCACAAAATACCTGTATCATTTTTGTTTTGAAATCAGTCTATACTTACTTTTAAAATTTCATTTTAAAAAATAATTTTTGGAGTAATTACTTGTCCTTTTCAATCTTCTCTATTTGTATGTCCAGTTGTTTTGTCATTTATCATTAAATAATAAGAAGATTTAAAGATTTTTTAAAGAAACTACAATTGATTTTTCAGGAATTAAAATATATATATTTTAAAGAGTATAAAAATTGGTGTGTCATTATTGTTAAAACAATCTACAATTATTATTTGGTATTCATTTCCAGCTATATAAACAACACTTCTATCCTTAGTTTTAAAAAATCCTCTAAAACATGCATATTTTTATTTAAAATATTTATTAAACACTAGAATTGCTGCCTTAATATAACAAAATACTGCCTTAGATATTTTTAATTTTGTTATCTTTATTGACATTTTGGGGAAGGGAATACATCATGTTGTATTTGTTAACTAACAATGTCCTATAAGAATATTTGAATTAAAACAATTAATTATTTTTTCTGCCTTTTCCCTTCTATAAATGTAATTTATAATAAATGTTTAGATTAAAGTATCATGGGTATATTGAGTTTGTCCATTTTCCTTCATTTTTTAACATTTAAATTTGTGTATATATATGTATACAAAAAACATAAATTGCATATAATAAAGATATTATAACAAATGCCAAATTATCACTTTTTAAATTCTATCTTCAAAAATTGTTTAGGATATTAGTATGGCAATTAATTAATTGTTCTTTTCTTATACTCTGTCAATATCTGACACATTATTTTTAATCATGATGAAATGATCCAAGACATATTGATCACAAGCACATACTTTAGGTGATTTTAACTTATATCATCAATAATGCATATACAGGATTAATATAGTTTTGGATGACACTTTACTTTTTAATCAAATATAATGCCTTCAAAATTTCCACTATGCTGTCTGAAGATAGGGAATTAGGTTCATTTTTCCTTAGTTGTAAATTATCTAGTCTGAACATGTGGGTTTAACCTTCAATATTTACATTTTTATCCCTCTGTCTACTAATTCTTTTTTAAATAATATTAGACAAAACATAGAAAATATATTTTACTCAATGACTCAAAAGAAATCTGTATTTATATTCAGAAAAAAATGTTTATCTGCCTTCAATGATAATTAAAACATACCAAATGAGCAAATCCTAGGGTTCAAGAAAACAGAAAGATTTTGTCAAAAAATGTTAATGAAATATATGAAAAATCATTTTTGGCTTAATTATTGACTATGCTCTAGTCCTTTTCCTTATAATGTTGATTATTCTTTCATCTCTGACATGGCAATCAATAAAACAAAATTTATAATTAAAAACATCTGGTATTGTCAAAATATAATATTGCTGAAAAGTCCATATACCCAAAGTGATCAACAGATTCAGTACAATTTCTGTGATGTTCTCTATAAAAATAGAAATACAAGTTTGAAGTTTATATGAAACCATAAAAACCCTCACAAAACCAATGCAGTTCTGATCAAGAAAAACAAAGATGGAGGCATGGCACTACCTGCCTCCCAAATATAGTGAAATACAAAGCTATTGTCATCAAAACAGTAGAGTATTGCTACAAAAAGAAAAACAGACATACAGATAACGTAATACAATAGAGAGTTGCAAAGAGTCTACTCATCTACGGTCAACTGATCTTCCATGAGAGAGTCCCATCCAGTCCACTGATCAGCCATGAGGGTGCTAAGAACATACAGTGGGGAAGGAATAACTCTTCAATAAATGATAGTGGGAAGTTTGGATATCAAAAGCAGAATGATATTGGATCTTTACTTAATATCACATACAAAATTCAACTCAAAATGCATTAAAGACTTAAATGAAACACTTGAAACTATAGAACTGCTAAAAAAAAAAAAAAAAACTTAAAAGGAAAATTCCATGACAAATTAATCAATGATCATTTTAAACCCCAAAGCACAGACAATAAAAGCAAAAATTACCAAGTAGAATTACATCAAACTAAAATGTTAAATGTTTCTGCATAGCGAACAATCAACAGAAAAAAATTCAACAGAGTGAGGACACAACCCATGAAATTAATAATATTTTTGAAAACTATGTAGGTGACAGAGAGTTTATATTCAAAATATAGTCAAAATATATAACAAGCCCAAAAGCAAAAAACAAAACAAACAAAATAATCTGATTGAAAACCTTGAAAAATGAGTAAATGACCTTAATACAATTTTTGCATGTGATCATACAAACTGCCAAAAGATGTATGAAAAAGTGCTTAACATCACTAAGCATCAGGAAAATGCAGATTAAGACCACAATGAAATATCGTATCGTATCTGTTAGCTAGTATCAAAAAGGCAAAAATGTAACAAATGTTTGTAAAAATGGGGAGAAAGGAAACCCTTATGCACTATCCATGCAAATGAAAATTTGAACACCATAATGAAAAGCAGTGTAAAGGTCACTCAAATATTAAAAATGTAAGTACCATGTGACCCAGAAACTCCACATCTGATCATATACACACAAAGGAAAGCAAGTCACTATCTGAAGAACTATTTGCACTCTTATGTTAATTACAGCATTGTTCTCAATAGTCAAAATATGGAGTGTCTAACCACACATGAATTAATTAAAAAGTGTATATATTTACATACATAATAAAATACTTTTAAGACTTAAAAAAGAATTAAATCCTGACATTTGTGACCACATTTAACCTGTAGGACAGTACTCTATGTAAAATAAGTCAGACACAGAAAAAAAAGAAACACACAATTTCACTTTTATGTATAGTCTAAGAAAATCAAACTCGTAAAAGTAAATAGTAGAGTGGTGGTTTCCACAAGTCGAGGGGCAGAGGAAATGGGGAGTTATTGGTGAAGGGTACAAATGTTCAGTTATGAAAACCACATATGATCTGGGGACCTAATGTGACTCTCGATGATAATATTGTATTGCATAATTGAAAGTTGCTAAGATAATTGATCTTAAATATTAATATCCTAATAAAAAAGTTATTATGCTTTGTGATGGATGTGTTAAATAGCTTATTTGTGATAATTATTTTATAATGTATACATTTATCAAAATAAAACAGTGTATACTTGAAATATTTAAAATTGGTATTTGTCCCATATATCTCAATAGAGCTAGTAAATTTGACCATGGAATGCATGTAAAGACAAGCCATCTTTTTCTTCTCATTGACTTGTATTCCTTTATTCAACTATATTTAATTTAGCTATCTCTCTTAGGGAGATAGCATGACAAGTATCCTGTCATTCTGTGTGAAATATTAAAGAAATAATTGCAATTTCGTATATTATGAGCCATTTATATGTAGGTCAATGTGATGAGAAGTTTCCTGAATGGAGTCTTCAGTGGGATTATATATGGAATGTTCACCATCCAATGTATTAATATTTTTTCAAATTTCCTTAGTTGGGTATGAGGTAACAAAATTCTTCAAACTTCTTTCAAAAAGGAAACTCAAACAATTTAATTGTCAACTTTTATGTCCAATTAGGTCGTAATAGAGATTTCCTGCACACCATTAGTGTGGCAAATAAATGCTCTAGCCATGCTTATATACATGGGTGGTGATTTATATCTCTTTAGTTTTCCAGTCCACTTTTTGAATTAGCTGAGTTCACATATGGCCCTTTGCAATCACCATTCAATGTAAACACACTGTCTCCCCAAATTATTCAGTCAAACACTAATCTAGGTGATATTGTGATGAAATTTTTATGGATATATTTAATGTTTAAAGTCCCCAATCAGTTGCTGCTAAGGTGGAAATATTATCCTTGATGAGCTTAATCCAATTAGAGGAGCTCTTATAAGGGACTGAGTTCTTCCTAATGAAAGTGATCTAAAGCTTTAGAGGAAGGAGGAAGTCAATGATTTCGATATTATACAGTAGTAGCTTTCAATATAGAATTATGCAGCAAAGAGTGTGCGTGACATCTAAGAGCTGAGAGAAAAACCAAACTGACAACCAGGAAAACAACAGGGATCTCAGTCCCACGACTCCCAGAAACTAAATTTGGATAAACTGCATAAACTTGAAATTCATTCTCTTTTAGTACCTTCCGAAAGCACAGCTCCACCTGATGTCAACCTGTGACTCTCTAAGATCACCATTGTGCTGTAAGTAGACTACTGATCTACAGAAACTGCGGGATGATAAATGAATCATCATAAAATCCACACCTGTAACATGGTTTCTTGTACCCTCAATGAATCCTCAACAATAAAAAAAAAAAAAATCCACACCTAAGTGGATTTTAATTTGGTTTGCAGTGATAAAAAAGCGAATGCATTTGTCTGCATTCTACTAAATATTCAAGTTAGAAAATAACATCTTTTATAGTGCCTGGGGAGTTGAATTTCTGATGTCATGCCTTTAATAAACAAACTCAAGTAGTTTTGATTGATAATGAGCTAATTATTAATGAACTTTAAATTAAAAATGTTAGAAACATATTTAAGCATTTCACAATAAATAGAACTTTAAGTGCATGCATTATTTTATTTGTTTCTATTTATCCTAGACACCTACACTTAGTTACTAGTTAGGGTCCTCACTACTTAGCATATGAATCTGACTCCATGTGTTAAAACATTGCATTAACACTAATTATCATCAAATGCTAGTGAAAGTAATCCCTTGATAATTAACCAATAAAGTAAAAGCAGCAGTAAAAAGCAATTAATATTTAATTAACAAAAATTTTAAATAGCAAACTATCAGTTTAAAATACATAATGAATGGGATTGTAATCTGATTTTAAATAAGATACACAGCTCTTATTTTGCAGGAGATATATATGGACAACTCAGGGTTGTGATTATAACCTGGAGCTAAATATTCACTTTGTATCTGAATATGCTTCCTTTCTCTTTGCCCATTGACATCCATTGCCTTGATAATCTCCCCTATATATTATTTGATGCTTACTGTGTAAGGAATACTGAGAAGTATGTTGTATTACCTTTGTGTTTCCAACTTATCAACTAATCAGATTCTACACTGTACGTATGTCTCTGTGTGTGTCAGGGAAGGAGGAAGACTGTGGAGGGAGGACGAAATGGATCTGTCCCACAAAATGTACTTTAAAAGTCAGCTTCTCTACTAACCCTTGTTGAACAATATAAGTAAATGGTGCCTTATACTTTTGCTCACTGATCTGGGCTGTGTGTCCTTATGTCGTTATCTTGTTTCAATAATTAGAATCCTACTTCTCTATATAAACTCATGTTTTGTTTGTACATCTGGCATTTCGATTCTCCAGAATATGAATTCACTTTTGCTCTATATCTTCTTTGATAAGACCACCTCTTCTAATATTAGTATAGTTTATAAATGTACTCTGATTGCAGATTTCTGCAATTGATACATTAAATTATTTGTAATTAGTATACAATATGGTAAGTTAAAGTATATATACATTTTGAAATGACTGAATCTAATTAATGAACAGATGCCTTAACTCACATATTTAGTATTCTTGTGTTAAGAACTCTTTACCTCCACACTTTTAGCATTTTTCAAGAGTGCAATATTTTGTTAACTAAATTCACCTTGTTGAAATATAGACCTACAACTTATTCCTCCTACCTAACTAGATATTCATATTTAAAGATGTTCATATTTAAATTTTGTATCCTTGAACCAACATATAGCCTACACTTCCCTTACAGCTACCCCAGCTTCAGATAATGATCTTTATATTCTCTACTTTTATGACATTAACTTTTTTAAGGTTTCTCAAATGAGTAAGATCATGGGGTATGTGTCTTTCTGTGACTGGCTTATTTCACTTACTGCAAAGTACATCCTTGTTGTTGTAAATAACAGGATTTGGACTTTTATAGTTTTTTTTTCTTTTTTTTTTTTTTGTAGAGACAGAGTCTCAGTTTATCACCCTGTGTAGAGTGCCGTGGCATCACACAGCTCACAGCAACCTCCAACTTCTGGGCTTAGGTGATTCTCTTGCCTCAGCCTCCTGAGTAGCTGGGACTACAGGTGCCCACCACAACGCCTGGCTACTTTTCTGTTTTTCACTTCAGCCGAGGCCGGGTTTGAACCTGCCACCTTCGGTATACGGGGCCGGCGCCCTACTAGATGAGCCACAGGCACCACCCTGGACTTTTATAGTTAAATAGTATTCTATTGTATATACATACCACACTTTCCTTATGCTTCCATCTACTGGTGGACACAAGTGACTTCTGTATCTTGGCTATTGGGAATAATTCTGCTTACAGATTTAAATATGTTTTAAAATATTACCCACTGACTTAACTACTAAAATTCTAATTTTGTAACATTTATATTTATTTTAAAATTTTCATTTTTGTATGGAAACACAAAGGAAATTAATGATATTTGTCATGAAGGCTATCAACTGTTAAGATGATTCCAACAATTGTTGTGCAATAATAAACATAAAGGTAATTAGATGCACTATCCATAGTTGTTAGTGGTCTTCCAGTCTGGTACAAATGGTTTCAATAAGATTATTTCTTAGGTCATAAAACTCAGCCCAATACCAAATAACTTGTTTTAATTATTATTATTTAATTAATTGAAGAGGAACATTTTATTATTTTTAATAAAATGATTTATAAAATATTCAACATGTATATAATTTTTAATGATTTTTGAATTATTATGTACTACATAATGTACTGTTATGTCTAATTAAGTATGAAATATGTCATGCATTACAGCAAATATTGTCTTTTTATTACAGAACCATTAGTGATTTGTTTTACCTCATTCTCAAAATCAGTAATAGCTTCTGAAATAAACGATAATATATGGTAAAAGCCAATAAGTATTACATGATGGCATTGAATGCAATACAATAGTTAAATAATTTAAAGTTTTGTTCGAGTATTGAACATTTCAAAAGTGTTAAAAGACATTCAAATGTGTTCAATTTCCCTTATAGTTAGACAAAAATAACCTAAGAAACACCTACTGATATAATTTCACAACATTAAAATACAAAGATTTTATGCAGAATACTCAGTGCTATTTCTTCTGAGAGCTATACTGTCTTAAATGATTAAATAAAATACCTTGAAGTGTAAATAGATATTTTCCAAATATATGTGTAATTTCCATGTTAATCCTCCATGAAATCCTTAGTTTTATAATTTTCATTTTATCCCCACTAAAAGGAAAATAATTGCTATTTCCCTATTTTAGAATTTAACTTCCAGCCAAAAATTCATTATATTGCTGAGTCCTTATGACTTTCAGTTTTCATTACAGATCATTATACTTCTGGGAAATTATCACACCTCAGAGACAGTACAGACAGGGTCTTCTCACACAATGACATTGTATTTTTTAAATTAGTTAACGTACACTGAGATCAATTAACATTTTTAAGAAAACACTTTCTGTACAACCAATTGCATTTAAATTATCTTGTGGGTAGTTTATTGTTATACAGTGTAATTTAAGAAAATTCTTATCATTGCTTGGTTATGAAGAAATGAAAAGTTTGATAAATACTAACCCCTATAAACAGATGAGAAAACAGAAAATGAAATTTCTCTTTAAGGTGTTGAAATGTTTTAGGATTGATTTTCTCTTCATAGAAAAGCAAAACGTGGGCGGCACCTGTGGTTCAGTGAGTAGAGCACCGGCCCCATATGGCAGAGGTGGTGGATTCAAACCCAGCTCCAGCCAAAAACTGAAGAAAAAAAAAAAAAAGAAAAGAAAAGCAAAAAGTTTAAGTAATAAGAAAGATAATATAATAGTGTCAGTGGGGGTCCTGAATATCTTTGAACATTTTACAAGATGTCTAACAGCTTTATTTCAGGCAGTATACCTCAAACACAACATTGAAAGAATGCTCTTTTCATATGAATGAAATCATGTATAAGCATATATTTTCATACACTGAATGAGAGAATGAAATACTGTTGAAAAATGAAAACTATACCCCTTTCCCTAACTCTTTGCCTGAGCTCAAAGTAGGAAACAACCCTTGCTCCTAGCCTTCAGTGAGAAGAATGTTCCAAATACATGTAAGACGTTCTAAATAACCTTAGGAAGTGGACACCTTATCTTTCACCCACCAAAGTCATCTTCACCACTGAATGTCAAGTTACAGTTCTGATTATATTATAGTTTTGAAAAATGTTTTTTCCTCCGGTATCGGTTAGAGGGTAAACAGGTCACAGGGTACAGTGCAGGTAAATCAGCAGTACAGGCGGGCTAAGTTAGAAAAATTATGACAGTTCCAAGGGACAAAATTTGTTTCCACTCTTTCTTTTCTCCTTGTAAATGTTATCTGGCCACACATCTGAGAGAGTGATGCTTCATCTGCACTTACGGAGTCTCCCCACTGCTCCCATCACATTAAGGGAGCAAAGCCTACTGTACACAGCGCATGTGAGGGTTGGAGGTTGCTTACACCTTGTGAGAATTTAAGGTGAGGATCTGAGATGGCACTTAGGTGGGGATGTTAGCACTGGGAACCAGCTGCAAATAAAGATTATTATCAACCCAGAGACAATAATAAATCAATTTCTTGAAACTCAGATCAAAACCATCCTCTTCTCTGCTCTGTTCTTGGAAAATTATCTTCCATGAAACCAGTCTTTGGTATCAAAAGGCCTGGTGACTGATGTAGAAATGGGCAAAAGACTTAAGAAGTCACTTAAATCACTTAAAATGACAGTGCTACTTAAAGTCACTTACAATGACAATGAAACATGATAATGCTTAACATTACTATCCAAAAGGAAACTGGAATCTAATAGCCAACGATATGCCAGGAAACATCCATCACACTTAAACTGATTCTTAAAAATGTGCAAAACCAAGAGGGTATACAGTATAATGAGAATAGTTTTATATCATTGGTTGGCGTATAACTGGACTGACAAACCTAAACTAGTGTTCGCGTGTTTATATATATATATATATATATAGGACCTGTTCCATTCACAGATATTACTTACAGAAACCATTATAATGTGAGAAAATATTTCAAGTGGCATTTTACGTAATAGTCAGAAAGTATGCATTTATGCACATGCCCATGATGGCTGATTACTTTTCTTTCTAGTGACAGAAAGTACTCTTGGGGCACTTATTAGTAATGTGTACTGGGTATAGATCAATATGTTCTTGAAATAGTTTATACTTAGTGGGATTGACTGCCTATTATAGCCAAAGAAACCTAGATGATTCAACCCATCAAGTTCATAAAGAATTATAAACTTGAGATTATGGCCTAAAAGTAATCCTTTGAATGAAATATAAGAAAAAGATAGAAATAAAGAAAATCATAGAAAAGTTTATTTAAAAATATATATATACACATAAGCCATAGGTGATGGCTAATAGATTATTGAAGAGGAATGGACACTGTACTTGCAAGGACAGGTATGGATTTTTTCACATTAAAAGGAAACACTGAGAACAGAACAGTCTCCTGGCAAGCCTGGAGACATTTTGTGACTTAGGGGCAAGTAACTAAATGTTCTGGAATGAGATAAGAGCCACTAGTAAGCATGTGTTAAACATTGATGCTTGGTACTTCTTCATGGGGGTTGTGGGGAAAGAACACGTGAGGAAAGAGACGTGGCAATCCTTATGCATGTAGCCCTCGTATGTAATTACCTTAACTCTCCACACTTGTTGTGTATAATCTTAATAAATAGCCATTGTGGAGGGGCTCTGGGCTACCCTGCACTTAAGGTTAGCCCACCTCCCGCAAGCTTGTACTTCTAATCAGTGTCCTGCCTGATTCCTTCCTGCGGCCACCAAGACCAGGGTCCCAGACGTCACAACAGATTATTTTGAATGAATTTTACAATTCTATTAACTATTTTGAAAGCAGCAACAATGAGTGTGATAGACTTCTAAAATGATTCCAGTGAACATGAATGAGCAAAACATTTAACTTGGTTGTGGGCAATAGAATGTGGTAAAGGTGATGAGATAGCAGTCCTGTGATGTTACGTTGTACGATAAAGGTAAAGGGATTTTGAAAATGTAAGAGTTGACTCTAAGTTAATAGAAAGTAAATTATTCATGTTAGGCTAGACCTAATCAGGTTATCCCTTTGAAAGAAAATCTGGAAATCAGAGATTGTCTTACTGCTGACATGGACATGCACGATTCTTATTTAATTTCTAAAGCTTTAAGCAGATGAATTCTGCCAACAACCATGTGAGTATGGAGGATGGACGATGACCCAAAATCTCAGCTGAGACCCCATCTGTAGCTAACAATGTGGTGACTGAGCTATGAAGGTCCTAGGAGAAGCCTAGGAGAAGACCCAGTTTTGCCAGGCCCACTCTCCTGGACTATAAAAATTGTGTGGTAATAAATGTGCATTGTTTATATCCATTAAATTTGTGGTGACTTGTAGAATAGTAAGGTAACTGACACAGTGACTTTAAATAAAAATTAAAATAATTTGAGCAAGTCTTTCCCCCAAATTTCTTTAATAATTTTTTATTTTTGTATTTTTGGACCTCTTATTTAAAATATCACAACTTACAGAGGACTGGTCTTGTGTCTTTCTCTTTTCTTTGTCCTATTGGGGGCCTCACTGGACAGAATCTATAATATATCAGAAAATTTCAGCAATGATGTATCAAATTTGCGTTCTAGCTTGATAACCTTGGAAAACTCTCTGAAGTTTGTTAGCCTTAGTTGCTTTTTTTGGCAGTGTGGTGGTCTCTAAAGGAACTGTAGGCTTGTTAAACAGGCATGCAAGTTGCTTCATTTTAATTTGAAAGATAATGTGAAGTCAATCATTTTTTTTATTTGTTATCACAATCAATTAACTGTCTAGTTTAAAGATTGTTATTATTTGAGTAATTTATTTTATTGTTTTATTTCAATGGACTTAGTGTTTTTCCATACATAGGTTATCTGTATAGATCTTGTTTTTTAGAGCACCTGTCATCAAAATTTTTTACATTTGTATGATTACACGCATACATTGTTTTTTCCAGATGAGTCTCATTCTTTTGCACAGGCTAGAGTAATGTGGCATAAGCCTAGCTCACAACCTCAAACTCCCAGATTCAATCAGTCCCCCTGCCTCAGCCTCTGTAGTATCTGGGATTACAGGTGCCTGCCGGGGAATGTGGTTAATTTATCCATGTTTTGTTGAGACAGAGTCTCCCTCCTGCTGAGCTTGGTCTCAAAGTTCTGCGTTTTAGTGATCCTTTTGCCCTGGCCTTTCAGGGTGCTAGGGATTATGCATGAGCCACCACATCTGGCCCCCTATGCACATTTTTCTTAATGGCATTTGAGAAACAAAATTATCTACCCTACAATCAGTCTAGTCACTAACAACATAAACGGAGCCTTATGGTCTACATTAACATAAATTTACTAGTCCATGGTCTTTATTAGCATTACCTTAATTTACCTGACCTATCTTTCCCAAGAAAAATGGTGTCACTACCAGGTATGACAATTAAGTTTGTGAACTTGCCATGATATGGTTACATTGGCAGCCCTGTACAAAGTTTGGTAGGTTTCATAACCTTAGTAAATCAGTGTCTCACAGCTGTGTTTGTGTTGAAGTGTGTCAATGTCTTGCTGAGTAGCATTCATTATTGTTGTTTCATGTTTTTCTGTGCTGTTGCAAGAATATTGGACCTTGAATTAGAGCAACCAATAAACATTAAATTTCTTGTTAAACATGGAAATAGTTGAAGTGAAATCAGGGATATGTGAATCCAAGTTTATGGAGATAATGCCATGAAGAAAACAATAATGTACAAGTGGATTAAACGTATTTCTAAGAGGTGAGAGAAAGCATCACTGATGAAGAAAATTCAGGGTGGCAGGATCAAGGAGAACAGAAGGAAACATTACAAAAATATTCCAAATTGTGCATCATAATCATTGGCTGACTGTGAAAAGCACAAAGGACCAATTAAAAATCTATAGAAAAACAAAAAAATATTAATTTAAAATTTTGGCATGAGAAAGATGTCTAGAGTTCACCTTACAAATGAACAAAAGCAAAGGAGAATCCAAGTTTACCAAGATCTTTTTGAGAGGCAATACAATGTTTTGAATTGTGTTATCACTAGTGATGTAACCTGATGTACCAATATGACCTTGAAACAAAGCATCAAAGCCCACTGAGAGTGAGCTAATTCACCACAATGGAAAAATTTCCATAGGCCCAAATCAAGAGTCAAAATGATGTGGATATCCTTTTTTTTGGTATCAGAGCAATTATTCATTATGAATTTGTATCAAATGGACAAATAGCTAACCAAGGTTACTGTTTGGAATTTCTGAAAAGGCTATGTAAAAGAGAAACAAAAATGGCCTGAATTTTTTGGAACAACTCATGGCTCTTGCATCACAATAATGCACCAGCTCACCTGGCACTGTCTTGAGGGAGTTTTAACCAATAAACAAAAAATTGTATTGGAACACCCTCCCTACTCACCTGCTCTGGCCCCCAGTGACTTTTTTCTTTACTCAAAGATAAAGGAAATATTCAGAAGACACTTTGATGACATTCAGCACTTCCATGATGATATGAAGACAGCCCTAATGACCATTCCAGAAAAAGAGTTCCAAAATTGCTTTGAAGGGTAGACTAGGTATCTGCATTGGTGCATAGATTCCCTAGGAGTATATGTCAAAGGTGACCATAGTGATATTTGGCAATGAAGTATGTGGCACTTTTTCTCGGATGAGTTTGCAAAATTAATTGTCAGACCTTTGTGTTCATTCCTGAAAGACCCCTGATAAAAAGACTAAAAAATTTGTGGCCTACAGTTCTTTGAATTTCTCTCATAAAATCCTCTCTCAACATTTTCAGCAATCTTGCTTTGGTAGTCTCACTTTTACCCAAACCCAATTAATTACCATCTTGGAAGACTTGCCTTTAACTGAACTTCTAATTTTCCATAGATTCTTATCCTACTTTACTTTCTCAAAGATACTTCCAGAGCTTTGAAAGGTAGTTTTTCCCCTAAAAATGTGAGTAATAGACTCAACT
>CAUYRH010165910.1:0-10020 GCA_963574655.1 Perodicticus potto | reverse complement strand
TATATGTACACCATGGAATACTATGTGGCCATAAAAAAAGATGGAGCCTTCACATCTTTTGTGTTTACCCGGATGGAGCTGGAAAATATTCTTCTTAGCAAAGTATCTCAAGAATGGGGGAAAAAGTATCCAAGTGTACTCCATAATACTATGAAATCAATATAAATCACCTACACACTCATATGAATGGCAAAACGTAACTACAGTCCAGAAAGTAGAGGAGAGAGGGGGAGGAAGGGTGAATAGGAGAGGGAGTGGGGGTATTTGGAGGGACCTCACCTAATGTGCATGCTGCAATGGTACATTTCAAAACTATTAAGAAATGAGTGTAATAGTGATGCATGTGTTACTTAGTTCAATGTAAGCATTTCACATTGTATATCGAAGCAGTACCCTGAAGCCCATAAATGCATCAATGTATGAAGTTATGATTTCACAAAAAATAAAAAATAAAAATAAAGCTGTTACAAAAAATACTAAGCCAACAACCCCTCTTAAGCATTTGACTAAAGCAAGCCGTCAATCGTCTGATTTTTTTTTTTTTTTAATTAAGCAAAGGGTAATGCTATAAACTGAACACTTGTGTCCTGTCCCCAGGGCCCCAATTTTTTTGGGGGGGAGACAGAGTCTTACTATATCACCCTTGGTAGAGTACTGTGGCATCACAGCTCACAGCAACTCCAAACTCTTGTGATTCAGTGATTCAATCAATCGTGATACTATTATCAATGATACTATTATCATTCCCAACTCAAGGACAGGGAAAATAAGTTCAGAGTATACCACTTCAGTGAGTCTCTTGCCTCAGCCTCCTAGTAGCTGAGACTACAGGTGCCTGCCACAACACCCGGCTATTTTTTGTTGTTGTTGTTGTAAGTGTCGTCGTTTAGCAGGCCTGTGCCGGGTTCGAACCCACCTGCCTCGGTATATGTGGCTGGCACCCTAACTACTGAGCTATGGGCGCCAAGCGCAGCCCCAAAATTCTTACATTAAAATCCTAACCCCTAAAGGTGATGACTTAAGAGGTGGGACCTTTGGGAGGTGATTAGGTCATGAGGGCATAGCCCTGAAGGGGCCCAAAAAGTTCCTTTCCCCTTCTGCCACGTGAGCTGCACCAAGACGACAGAACCAGAAAGGAGACCCACCCCAGATACCACATCTGCCAGGGCCATGATCTTGGATTTCTCAGTCTCTAGTACTGTCAGAAATAAATTTCTGTTGTTTATAAGTCACCTAGCCTATGGCATTGTTATAGCAGCCCAAATAGACTAAGACAGGTAAGAAAATTGGTAAAATAAGCAAATAACTTTTAGATCTGGACCACACCTCTGTGTAACTATTTTTTGATTATGTTTCATGAATTCCTTTTTAGTAATTTGTAACTCAGAATGTTTCCACAGTATAACAGCTACGCCTCTGATCGCCTCTACTCTGTCTTCATTCAAAACCAGTGAGGGCTTTTACCACCATTTCCTGGGAACCTGGACACCAGCAACCTTAAACCAACAACCTTTCCATCAGGAAACCATCGAACTAAGAAATTCAATCCAGGTACATTTCTTCATCAATTTTGTGGGGATTGTGGTGAATCCAATCCCAAGCCTCCCTCTTTTCTTCCCATCAGTCTGCTCCACCCCACATATCCAAGCAGCACAATAATTTACTGAGCACATACTATGTGTGAAGTCCTCAACACGGAGTAGCACCAGCTCATGTGAACCTTCGCAACCTTCTGATGTAAGTACTATTACCATTCCCAACTCAAGGACAGGGAAAATAAATTCAGAGTATACAACTTCAATCATCTGCTTACTAAACACACATGCTGGCCAGGCGGTGGCTCACGCCTATAATCCTGGCACTCTGGGAGGCTGAGGCAGGCAAACTGCCTGAGCTCATGAGTTTGAGACCAGCCTGAGCAAAAAGTGAGACCCTATCTCTACTAAAAATAGAAAAACTGAGGCAAGAAGAGTGCTTGAGCCCAACAGTGGTAGGCTGCTGTGAGCTACAGCGCCATGGCACTCAACCCACAGTGACAGCTTGAGACTGCTTCAAAAAAAAAAAAAATTTAAGTCACAACTTCCTACAGTTCAGTATGAAAAACCTGTTCCACCTCCTACTAAACTGCAAGTTAAATTCTACAACAGAGGCTCGGCGCCTGTGGCTCAACGGGCTAAGGCGTCAGCCACGTACACCTGAACTGGCGGGTTCAAATCCAGCCCGGGCCGCCAAACAACAATGACAGCTGTAACCAAAAAATGGCCGGGCGTTGTGGCAGGCGCCTGTAGCCCCAGCTACTTGGGAGGTGGAGGCAAGAGACTCGCTTGAGCCCAGGAATTGGAGGTTGCTGTGAGCTGTGATGCTACGGCACTCTATCCAGGGTGACAGCTTGAGGCTCTGTCTCAAAAAAAAAAGAAAAAAAAAAAATTCTACAACAGAAACTTACAATAAAAATTCCTATCAGGCCAGGCACAGTGGCTCACACCTATAATCCCAGCACTATGGGAGGCCAAGGCAGGCAGATTGCCTAAGCTTACAAGTTCGAGACCAGGCTGAGCCAGAACAAGACCCCATCTCTAAAAACAGCCAGATGTTGTGGCAGGTGCCTGTAGTCCCAGCTACTTGGAAGGCTGAAGCAAGAGAATCTCTTGAGCCCAAGAGTTTGAGGTTACTGTAAGCTACGCATGATGCCACAGCACTCTACCAAGGGTTACAAAATCTCAAAAAAAAAAAATAAAATAAAATAAAATAACGAAATTCCTATCAGAGATAGATTTATGAACTTCAACTAAATGAGCACTTGGTATTTTCTTTTGTTTTCGAGACAGGGCCTCAAGCTGTCACCCTGGATAGAGTGCCGTGGCATCACAGCTCACAGTAACCTCAAATTCCTGGGCTCAAGCGAGTCTCCTGCCTCTGCCTCCCAAGTAGCTGGGACTATAGGTGCCCACCACAACGCCCGGCCATTTTTTGGTTACAGCCATCATTGTTTTTTGGCGGGCCCAGGCTGGATTCGAACCCACCAGCTCAGGTGTACGTGGCTGGCGCCTTAGCCCGTTGAGCCACAGGTGCCAAGCCAGCACTTGGTATTTTCAATATTGACTTATTTCAGTATTTCTCAACCTTTCTATTACAGCTCCCTTAAAAAGTATATTTTACATTTTCTAATGACCCTCCCCCTCCCATGAATTTTAATAGGATGGAATACACCATGTGTTTATTTGTACACTATACATGTATCTATGCTTTATACATAAAAAGATAAGATTTTTTTCACCACCACCCCAAAACCAATTTTTACTACCTTCGGAATGACATTACCTTCACTGAGAATAGATGATTTACTTTTGCTTAAGCCTAAGAGTTTGAGGTTGCTATGAGCTGTGACGCCACAACACTCTACCAAGGGCGCCATAGTGAGACTCTGTCTCGAAAAAAAATGAAATAAAAAATGAATAAATGTCCACAATAGTACAATCAGAACAACCATGTGGGATGACTATTATTCTATCATACATGAAAACTCTAGGGTGGTGCCTGTGGCTCAAAGGAGTAGGGCACTGGCCCCATATGCCGGAGGTGGTGGGTTCACCACGTGGCAATCCTTATGCAGGCAGCCCTCGTATGTAATTACCTTAACTCTCCACACCTGTTATGTCAATTACCTGAACTCTCCACACCTGTTGTGTATGACCTTAATAAACAGCCGTTGTGGAGGGGGCTCAGGGCTACCCTGCAACTAAGGTTAGCCCGCCTCCCGCAAGCTTGTACTTCTAATCCATGTCATGCCTGGTTCCTTCCTGCGGTGACCGAGACCGGGCCATAGGGGTCCCAACAAAAATACCTGCATTTTTGCTTCCCTCCCCTTGAAACACAGGGGCGATTACAGAAATCCTGCTAATTTTTGAAAGCTGAATTCAGATGTAAACCCATATGCCATCCTTGCTCTGAGCAGCCTCCAGCCTCTGAGCAGTTACTTAAACACCTATATCACTGATTCTCTGCCCAGTGTGAGCATCAGAATCCCAAGAAAGCTAGGCATCTGTGTTTTTAAAAAGAAAGAAAAATCATTAGTAAAAAAATCTGAATGAGGCTCGGTGCCTGTGGCTCAACCGGCTAAGGCGCCAGCCACGTACACCTGAGCTGCCGGGTTCGAATCCAGCCCAGGCCTGCCAAACAACAATGACGGCTGCAACCAAAAATGCCCAGGTGTTGTGGCAGGCGCCTGTAGTCCCAGCTACTTGGGAGGCGGAGGCAAGAGACTCGCTTGAGCCCAGGAATTGGAGGTTGCTGTGAGCTGCGATGCCACCGCACTCTATCCAGGGTGACAGCTTGAGGCTCTGTCTCAAAAAAAAAAAAAAAAATCTGAATGAGTACTTAAATAAAAAACACATGATTTTAGACTCACCCCAGTAAGTAATCTGAAGCCAGACCAACTGCTCACTGGCAAACTGAACCTTCTGTTCAGTAAAAGTGAGGGGGATACTTGATTCAGAATATAAATCAAAGTAACTTTTTAAATATTGTAGATTATAAATGTGTTCTAAGTAAATTAATCAGACAGTAAGAATGAACAAAGGACAACTTCACACAAGGATAAATCTCGATGCTGAACAAAAGCCAGACACAAAGTACAAAAACCAGGCAACTGAATTTTAAAATTAAGCTAATAGCAACTCTTGAGGAATAGGTAGTGACTGAAAAGAAAATTCAAAGGAGATTCTAGAGAACTGGGCTCCTATTTCTTGCTCTAGGTGTCAAGTCAACAGTTGTATTCAGTTTGTGAAATTTCATCACACGTCTGCACTTTTCTGATTTATTATTCTTCAAAAAAAGACTTTTTTAAGTCCCACAAATGTAAATTAATTTTTTTAAAAAATCAAAATTAGGACAGTGCCTGTGGCTCAAAGAAGTAGGGAGGATTCTAACCCAACCCCAGCCAAAAACTACAAAAAAAAAAAATTAATTTCACCATTAGAAATTTCTTCCTATTTTTGTTTTGATTTCAGATATTATTAGCTCACATACACACAAAATATGTTCAACATTAATGACCTGCGTAAACACAAAATATCTTTCAAATATCTTAAGAGTACCCAGATATTACAAAGATTGATGCTAAGTTAAAATAATAAAGTTAAAGCAGTAAGTTCATTAAGATATATAACAACTAAAGTTTGGAACTTACTAATATCAAATTTTGTAAGTTTAAAGCAAATACAACAAGCATAAATGCTCAGGGGAAGAAAGCAATTCCTGACCCCTAAAATGATAGGAGTTAAAAACATGGGGATGGGGAACTTCCCAACGAGAAACACATGAATGGATGAGTTCACAGAAGTGCTGGTTTTTAGTATGTAAAAGGTGTGATAAGCCACTGGCTTCCCACAGTAGGCTGGAGATGGGAAGATTGCTTGAGTCCAGGAAGGAGTTCAAGGCACCAGTGAGCTATGATTACACCTGTGAATAGCCACTACACTCCAAACTGGACAACACAGTGAGACCCTCATCTCTTAAAAAATAAATGAATAGGGCAGTGCCCGTAGCTCAGTGGGTATGGAGTCAGACACATACACGGAGGCTGAAGGGTTTGAAGTCAGCCTGGGCCTGCCAGACAACAAAGACAACTACAACAATCACTGGGCGCTGTGGCGGGCGCCTGTGGTCCCAGCTACTTGGGAGGCTGGGGCAGGAGAATCGCTTGAGCCCAAGAGTAGGAGGTTGCTGTGAGCTATGATGCCACTGCGCTCCACCCAGGGTGACAGCTTGAGACTCTGTCCCTCCCCCCCCCAAAAAAATGAATAAAACAAACTTTAAAGAGGTTAAAAAAAATAACAATACCTATAGACTTCTCCCTAAAAACCAAAATCTAAAGCAATACAAAATCTCAAGTCTCCCCACTCCCTGGACTACAACAGGAAAGAAAACTGCCCTATGCGGTTGCTGAAACCAACAAGAAATGCTCAGAATTAGCCATGGCTTTCAAAGTATAATGAGTGACTCCTAACACAAGCACAGATGGTTTTAGTTATCTGTCATCAAAGAACTTTAAATTGTCTAAATTGTGTAAGTACCATTAAACTTCAACACATTCTTCAAACCATGTTCATGAAAATCAGAAAAAAATAGCATGTTAATATGCTTTAGCTGAAACACAGTAACACTTAAAATAAAAAGAGGTACTTTCCTACTATAATTTTTCTGTGACTCAGAACTACTTCTTTAAAAAAAAAAGAAAAAAAAAAACCTTAGAGTTGAAAGCCTTAGCCTTTAGTTTCATCCACACAGAAGTTTCAAAACTATAAACCAAAATGTTCACTAAGAAATACGTTTTCTTTTTTTTGTATTTTCTAAATCTGTTACTTTTGTCCCAAAGGAAAAAGACTTTAAAATGTTTACAGCCAACATTCCAAACTGTAAAGCCTAAAAAAGTTGAAAACTTTCTAAAATAACATCACTAGGACACTATACATTTGTTTTTCATACAAAGAACCAAAAGCAATTTCACAAAGCCTGCTTTCTCATCATAACTCAGTAACTCAACAGGTACTAAGCCCCTTTCATAGCAAGAGGGACATCGACTTTTTTCAAGATGATTGTTACAAAGCCTGGGCAACTGCGTGAGCCCAGTCCATACCAAAACATATGGAAAATTAGCTGGGTGTGGTGGCACATGCCTGTAATTCAGCTATCCTGTACTCGCAGCTATTCTAGAGGCTACAGCACCAGGATTACCTAAAGCCCAGGAGTTTCAGGGTGCAGTGAGCTATGATGATGCGACTGCACTCTAGCCCCAGACAAGAGAGACCTTATCACAAAAATAAAATAAAAAATAGCTGGGCATTGTGGTGGGCACCTGTAGTCCCAGTTACTCGGGAGGCTGAGACAAGAGAATTGCCTAAGCCTAGGAGCTGGAGGTTGCTGTGAGCTGTGAAGCCATAGCACTCTACCAAGGGCAACAAAGTGAGACTGTCTCTAAAAAATAAATAAATAAAATAAAATAAAAGATTGGGATTCAAATCTGAGAAACGGGAAAACAAGATCTTGCAGATGCAATATCAAGGGGAACCTTTTTAAATTACTTAATATCAGAAGCCTTTAAACAATCCACATAAAACTCACCCGTACCTGATAAATTTCAGTGAACTAGGCAGTTTAAGTCGTTTCATTAGGATGAAATCTTTTGGTCACCTTTGTGAATCTTGAAAACTTTCTTTAAAATCAAAACAAAACTTACTTTTATGTGTGACTCTCAAAACGTTATTGTCTCTAGTTTGCACACTGAGGTAAAATAAGCTTCTGGGACCACCTCACCATACACAATTCACAGAGTATCTGACAGTCTTCAGGTGTCCATCTTTAAAAATAATCACTTTTGGCACCTCTAGCTCAGCGGGGAGGGCGCCGACCACATACACCCAGGCTGGCTGGTTCATACCCAGCCCAGGCCAGCTAAACAATAACGACAATTGCAACAACAAAAAAAAAAAAAAAAAAAAATAGCGGGGCGTTGTGGCAGGTGCCTGTACTCCCAGCTACTTGGGAGGCTGAGGCAAGAGAACAACGTAAGCCCAAAAGTTTAAGGTTGCTGTGAGCGGTGACGCCATAGCACTCTGCCAAGAGCGACACAGTGAGACTATCTCAAATAATAATCATCACCATTTTTGTAAATGGATATGTGATAAATACAGCAAAATGTTAACTAGAGAATCTAGAAGGTGAGTACACATGCGTTCACTGTAGCACTTCCCTAACTTTTCTCTACGTGTGAAAATTTTGGATACTGAAAATAAACATTTTCAAAGTCAGAACACAAAAATATTTACCACAACTTTATCCTACCTGAAGTTGTGGAGCCTTTCATCAAATTACAAACTTAACATTTTTGGCACTTCATGAAAAAGCCCTTTCCTAACTATGATGGCAAGACTTTCTTTTGAAGTGAACTGATAAAATTTTAAAAAAGATACTAAAAATAATGTCTCGCCCAAAGCAAGTTCACCTAGAAAGTCATTTTCCAGGAAGTTTCATAAAAGTTCTGCTTGTCTTTTAACTTTACTCAGTAAAACAACGTTTGCCTCCATTACCATTTCACCGAAATTTTTCAGAATTCCAAAGAGTACACCTTAACTGCAATTTCTTCTTTTAAAAATCCCCCAACAAGCAGATTCGTGGACCCCTCCCAGATCTTAAAACCTGCAAACCCCAAGAGTTCGAGAACTGGTGGCTCTAGGTGTTTCGGTATGTACTAGGCCGACTCCAGGTGAGACCTGAACCCTGGGGTCTGCTACAGGTTAAACGCGCGGTAAAGCTGAAACACCGGGTGTCGAAAACAGACTGTGAAAGGGGAAAGGAAAATCCAAGCAACTCTAAGGGAGGACGTGGGAAAGCGACTAACTCCAACACTCCTGGAGGCAAGCTGGGCGCCACCCCGCACCGGGCTCGGAGCGAGGACAGCAGGGGCTTCGGCTGGAGGCCGGGCGCCCACCCAGGCCACGCGCCGCCCTCCCACGCGCTGTCCCCGTGCCCGCACCTCGCGGTCCTTGAGGCCCAGCAGGAGCACCTCCTCCATCAGGGTCAGCCGCGTTTCCTTGGAGTCGCCCTTGTCGTCGTCGTCCTGCTCGTCGCGGCGGCTCTGCGCGTCGTCCTCGCCGCTGCCGGCGCCGCCGCCCGCCGCCCGCTCCTTGTCGGCGGCGTTGCGGGAGGCCTCGGTGCGCCGCTGCACCAGCCCCGAGCTGCGCTGGGTCAGCGAGGTCATAGCTCCGGTCGAGGCGCCGCGCCGGGCCGAGAGGGACGCGGGACCGACCGTGTCTCCCCCCGCGGCCTCGGCCCCGGGCTTCCGTGTTAAACCCGGGCGCTGGGGCGACGTCCTTCGGCCGCAGGGCTGGAGGCAGTCATGGGGAGACGGGTCGGGGCGAAGCGGGCTGGGCCGGCGCCGGCGGGCCGGGAGAAGGGTGCCTTCCTGCCCGCGGAACAACCGTAGCGCCGCGGCGGAGGTGGAGGGAGACGGCGGGCAGGAGGCGGCGGCTCCTCTCCAATATGGCGGCCCCGGTTGACGTCAGCGGAGGATGTGGCAGAGTCGGCGCGGGGCGGGCCGGGAGCGCCGGAAGCGGCGTCGGGGGACCCGGCAATGGCGGGGGCGGGCTAGGGGTGTCGTCTACCCGGGTCACCGGCCCTACGTATTCCCCCCATCCTCTGCGTCCCTTCACCGCCTGGCCGAAGGTCCTGCATTCCAGATGTGCCCTCCCTCCCTCCGTCCGTCTTCCCCTTCGCCCCTCACTTCCCAATCTGGAGCCAGACTGGCAAGGCCCCCCCACGAATTGGGGGCGCCACACGGCGGTGTTCAGCGCTCAGCCTCGAGCTGTTCTCTTGGCACCTCAGACAGCCCCGAGGAAGGAGGTGGTTCCTCGGCCGTGTCGCTGGGATGCCGCTTGCACGCCGGGGTCCCCAAGACGGTCAGGGAGGACTTGCTCTCTGCTGGTGCGGTTGGGAGAGGGCGCGAGCTCTGCCCTGACACCCTAACCCTGAGGAGGGAGCCACTGCGTCTGAATGGTTTGAAAGAGGACTTTCAGTGTTCTAGGAGTGGAGAGTTTAGAACAAGTTGACTAGTTTTGTCTGTAGAACTTTTTCTTTCCTTGCTTCCGACTTTTGGTGTAAAAGTGACCGGGGCACGGTGAGTACAGTTAGTACTGCACACGTTAGTACACGCGTCCTTAACTGTGTTTTTATTGAGACAATAAACCTGTTGGGTTTCATGCCACGTCTTTGTACACATTAAATCTCTCTCATTGTAATTGCTAGGCTAAATCCTCTTGGCCTGCTTGACAGTTTCTCAAAATATGTTTAAGAATCGCTGTCGGGCGGCGCCTGTGGCTCAGCGAGTAGGGCGCCGGCCCCATATACCGAAGGTGGTGGGTTCAAACCCAGCCCAGGCTGAACTGCAAAAAAACAAAAAAATAGCCAGGCATTGTAGCAGGCGCCTGTAGTCCCAGCTACTCGGGAGGCTGAGGCAAGAGAATC